>CM071920.1:27081857-27202534 GCA_036785865.1 Coffea canephora
ATGATATTGAATGGCATTGATTTCTCTTCTTGGCCTATGTTGTGCGGAACCTCAACTGAGCTTTCCAGCTCATTCGTACGTTTTTGTTTCCTTTAGCCAGGGGAAGAGTGCAAGACGGAAGCTACTTAAGACTTAGCCGGTCTTAGAACTTTTGACTTTTTTTATGTATCTCGCCCCAATGTTTGGTGGGTATTGTATGGGAATAGAGACTTTGTACATACGTTGTATTGCTTTTTGGAGTGGTTATGTATATAAGTTTACGTTTATTTTTGGAATTATTGTTATTTCGTTTGGCTTTTGTTGGTTTTATTGCCCTTTGTCTTATAGTGACTGACTGAGTCCCGGCGAGAGCTGGGCAGGCGGTCGCCGAACCCTTTTGTTCGCCTTGGGGATGGTCGTTACAGATGATTGTGTTGAGATGTGGGACTGATTTGTAGCGATAGAATGAAGCTCTTAAGGCTTGGAAAGTAAGAGATTTAGGGGAAGTGCTGCCCGAGTTTCTTGGCCGTTTGGTTCCTTTAAGTTGGGGGTTTGCCCTTTTGGTTAGAACTGAAAGTTTTGAGTTGTTTTGCGCTGCTTCATGCTGACCTTTTCGTTTCCAAGAAAATCATTTTGCACCCTTGCATTAGTAATTATTGAGGTTACGACTAGTAGTCGCAGCCTCACATTGTGCATTCTGTTTTCTCGATTCTGTAAGTAAACCTTCATTGGATTTATATTTGATTATTTTTAGGGTTTCTTGGCGAGTATAAGGCAATCTGAAGTGAAAACTTTTTGAAGTTGAATCGGTGAGTGTGACCACTCCTTCATTGTTGTTTAACTTGATTTTGCTCTGCAATCTGTTTATTGTTCGAGACCGAGGGTGTACTTTATCACAACGTGTTTCTCTAGGTCTGATATATGCCAATTTACTATGCAAAATTTGAATCTGTTATCTATGTCTGGCATCTGTTTCGGATTTTATGACTATTGAGCTCAATCCTGTGGCTAAAGTTATTCGAGTCGGGCCGGCAAGGGGCCTGGACGTTAGATAACGAACACGGTAGTCTTTTCGGGAGATTTTGGTATTGAGGACTTGATTCCGGGTTATTACTCGAGTATTACATTTCTGTTCGGTTTACGGTGAGCGGGCCCGGTAAAAGGGGGTGTGGTGGACGGAATTCGGTTTTAAAGAGGGGTCTACGGACTTTTGTTCTCATATCGGGTTGACGGAGAGTCAACCGGTTTGGATCAAGTACTGCGCTGGGAAATTTGGCTCCTGAGAGCCACCCGTATCTTCTGATTTGATCGATTGGGTTCCTTTGCTTTAATGCTGGGCAGTGGGTTTTGATTTGTAAGATGTGAAATTGCATGATTTTCTGCGTATTATGTTTTGGTACCCTCATTTGAGCGCAGCGTACCCCTTTCTGTCCCTTTTGTTTTCCTTACAGGAAAATAACACTTTTGGTCTGGATTTGACAAATGGTTGCCAAACTGAGCTAGTTCGAACATATCTTGGTATAGCTATGTTATTTAAACCCTAAGTTACTTTTGGGTTTTTCCTCTTGGGGCTGATTGTTGGCAACCGGTATATGTTATCTTCAGACTTTGGAAAACTTTTGTATTCCTTTGGATTAAATTGCTAAAGGTTCAGATGTGATTGTTTGTTAAGCTATTTCGGTTGGGGTTCTGACGGGATCGGTTACTATTCATGGCCGACCCGGATTTATTTTTTTTTATTTTGGAGTTATTTTACCATTTTTGACTTGGTTTCACCGCTCGTTTTTGTAAGTTCCGGATCGCTATAAGTTTTTGGTTCGCATCGTTTATCCTGGCTAGAGCTTGGGGCATGCAAGTCCGCTCACCCTTGGTTCGCCTTAGGGGGAAAAGTGGGGCTGTACAGAGTGAGAATCACAATTTAGGTGTTAAAGAGGGTTTTGGATGAGGAAATTATATGATTTTGAGTGATTAATAATTTAAGTTAGTGATTAGAAAGTAAAAACCCTGTTCGCGATTTAAGAAAAATCGGCTCGACCGCGGGTCCGTTTTACGGGTAACACACCCTTGACCCATACTTTTACCTTTAAACTTGTCATTTTATTTCAGCTAATTAAACCCTCAAATATCTATACACCAGCCACAATTATTTTGACCAAGAAACAGAAAAAGAAAAAATGTTGACTTTACCAAATCACGGTGACCATTGTCACTTTGACCCAATCAATTTCCTATCCTTTTAACCTTCTTTGAAGCTTTCATTGGGCAATTCATTCAGCCTCTATTTCTGCCATATGAACCGTTGAGAAGAGAGAAAAGCCAAGAGAAAGAAGATCATAAATTCCATCTTGGGTTTGGTCTCCAGTTAAGTGAGGAAAAACAGAATCTAAACCGATAATCAAATAGTTTGAGAGCTTGGAAGCTTAAGGATCCAGGACATTTCAGAGGAGGTGAAGTATTACCTCTTGCAGCCTTTTGTTGACGGTATAAGGGTCTGCACCATGGCTTTTGGATTCTTTTTATTTTTGTTTAAGATGTATTGTAGCTTGTGTTTTGGTTAGATTAGTAGCTAATACATAGTTGTTGTTGTTGATTCGGGATGTGTATATGACTGGGTTTTGACTTGATTTCCTTCTACTTACTTGTTGTAGGAGTGGTATATGGTGTATATAGGCCTGTTATAGAGGTGCTTGGTATGATGAATCAAGAAAACGAAGAGATGCCTTTGAAATCCCAAATTTCCAGACTTTCTGGAAAATCAGCTTTCATTTCTGTCCGGTGTTTTAGTGCTCCATTGTTAGCAAGATGAATTAGCCTCTAGGTTAAAACTTGAAGTTGTAGGGAATGATGTTTTTAGAGATGCCTGCAAATTTCAAACTCAATGGGCAATATCCTGTGCAAAGGGGACTGCTGCCTGGTTCTATCCCGAATTTTGATATTGCATCTGTAATTGGATATTTTGGTTGGGAATACTTTGGATGTTGTTGTGGTTCTTCTGATTGATTTTACCGTGTATCTTGCTTCGATGGCTTTGGAATCACTTGGTTTGGACCTTAGTAGCTGACTTAATGATTGTTCTGAACCAGATTGCGGATATGTTTGACCTTTTTTGCGGTTTCGGGGTGGGTTATTTGCATTTTGGACCGAGTTACCTCGAAATTGGACTGAGTGGCTTCTTCAAAACTTGTAGCTCTTAAGTCCTGAGTATGCCTACAAATATCAGGTCCAACGTAGTAGTGTATCCCGAGTTATAGCCAAAACACTTGAACCTGGTTTTGGACATAGATTGGCGTGCGTTTTTGGAATTTCAGGCCTCTGACCGTGTGTTTTCCGTTTTGATATGTACGTTGGGGTTGATCCTTCATAGCATGTATATCTTGGTTTTATTTCGAATTGGTATAAAGTGCGTCGGAATCCGGAGTTTCATAGATTCCCGTTATGACCGAAACAAAGATTATCGTCAGAACTGCCTTTGATCTGGACAGTTCTGACGGGTCTTTTGCACGTTCATTTTCGTTCTTGTTCTGAATAGATTCAGGTGCTTAGCAAACATCAAGTTTTTATCTTATGTCTCAGCTTTCTATGCCTTTGGAATTTTGATGATTTGGTTTGTGAGCTGGGAGTTCATTGGGTCCAACACAAAAAAACCCTGTTCGTCCCTAGACGTTAAATTTCTTGTATTGTTTTCTACAATTTTCGACCTTGCCTTCCATTCAGATCTTAGATTAAGTTTTCCAGGGGATTTTGTAGCCCTTTCTCATAGCTTCGAAACGGTATTCTCGTTCACTTTATCCGGACATTCCTAGCCTATTCTTTGATCAAAACGGTTTGAGATGGCAGATTTGGGCACGTTTTCCTTTGCCGTTCCGCGCACTTGCATGTGCCAATTTTGCCGTTTTCCATACTTACTGTGTGCGGTTTTGCGTCTTGTTTTGGGTCTGTTGGTAGCCGTTTTGTGATATAATGTGTATTAAAATCCTTATTTCAGGACCGTGGTGAGGCTAGGCGGAGCCGCGTGGGCACTACTTGCCAAACACACGAAGTTGTTTTCCGTTTTTTACTACTTTTTGTATTTTGGTGTAAGTATTCAGGCCGCTCTTGTGTGTTTAGTTGCTTATGTGTTTCGATTGTATGAGGGGTTAGGCGGAGGGTGACTTTTCGACTCGACCTAAACCCTTAAATTGCGCACATATTTGTACATGCTTGTCGTATATGAGCAAATTTTTGGAACTAAAACCCTTAGTTAGTGGCTGGGTGATTTTGAATAATTTTGTGAAGTTTGTGAGTTTGGGGCGATCTCTACCCTAGATGCGACTACGAGTCGGTTTAGGGCTTGGATCGAAGTAGTTGCAATTGGTTGAGGTCACCAGTTTGTGATCGGTTCACCGAGTATTTGTGGGCCAAGTTTGTGACCCGAGCTTGTGACTCAAGCTTGAAGTCTTGTTGATTCGTTTTGGGGGGCAGTTTGTGAGGTGACTGGCCAGTTGAGGGTTGATAAGGTGTGTTCGGTGCGGTGTTCAAGTGGAGTTTTAGACGCTTTTTGTTGGTCGACGGAGTGTCCGGCAGGAGGTCATGCATGGCAAACGACTTGGCTTTGGACGCCAACCTGTTTCCTTACTTTGTATTGATTTACTTTATGCACTTGAGTTGGCATTTGTGAATAATTTGCTTATCTAAATGTTGGGTTTACGCTTTTTACCCCTGTTTTACTTTTATAGCATATAGCTTTACCCTTTTCCTTTATTGTTTTCTTAGCAGTCGGGGCCGACGCGGGGATCGTCGGGGAAGTGTTTAGGGGTTTCGATTATTAGACGAGTGACTTGTTACTTGTTTAGGTTGATTAGTTAAGTGATATATTTGTTGGGGTGCGTTATTATTTCTCAACCTTTCATACGAGTTTTACTTTCTTGGTACTCGTGATATGTAATCTTGGTGAATTGGACTGTAATATTCTGAGACTTTATCTTGAAACTTATTGAGGGATTGTAGTGTTTGAGTGAGTCCGGCGGAGAGCTGGGCAGGCGACCCGTCGAACCCTGGGGTACGCCTAGGGGTGGTGGGGGCCGTCACAGGTGGTTCAGAGCTTAGGCCTTCGATCTTGTAGTGTGTTCCTAGCTTTGAAGTTTAGGTACGGACTTGGTGGGATTTGATTTTTATATTGAAAGTTAAGCAATTGAGGGATAAAACCTATAGCTGCTCGCGGTGGTCTATGCGCGGTGTGAGCTTGGATGAAGTGGTGAATAAGTATGAGACTAGATGTCGGTCAAGATAATTATGGAATCTAAATGTTTATTAGGGCCTTAAATCTTTTTCTTCATGGTATTGAGACCATAGGAGGTACGTCAGGTAGGATTCGACTTGTAGATAGTTTTACTCTTGGGGACTGCAGCTTGGAGATGTTGAATGTTCTTATTCGGATTCTTGTGCCTGGAGATCCAGATTGAGGCGTTGCTAAGTACTTGAGTTTGCTGTTGGGAACATGAACAGGCTTTGTCTGGCTTAGAGTGGTAAAGAGATAACGGCACTTTGAAGTGGAGGTAAGAACCGGCGAGGGTGGGTTTTCATGAAGTGTGGGACGAAGTCGCGTTTCTTCATTTCTTACCCTTTTCATCTGTCCTATGTCCATTCTTGTTGGTATGTTATACTGCATATATAGTCTGTGACTTGACCTTTATCTAACTTGAAATGTCTTCTTAGTGTGTTTATGGTGCATTATATTTGTGTACATTTGGCGTGCTTGGTATATATATGTTTACACCTTCTGATTCTTTTTTTGATTATTTCGAGTTTTCCACCCTTCGCTCATGATTGCATTTCGGGACTTAATCTTTGAAGAAGGGGAGATTGTGTACCCAAATTTAGGTACTATTTTTGTTTAATCTCAAATAAAGATTACTGTTTATGTTTATTTTATTTTTGATTCTTAAACATTGTTTTATTTTTAAGGCTTAGAAACCATACTTGTACTTTTAACCCTCAGTTTTACTTGTGACTAGCAGGTTTATGTTTTAAAATCCCTCATATTTGACTCAAACCTATTTTATTCTAATTGAATTGTAAATTCATTCACACTTTTTTCTAAAATTCCTTTTATTTGGAAATTATCTTTATATGAATCCTACTATTAAGATTACTCCAACAAGTGGCAATGAACCGTAGGAAAAGTAGGGTTTTCATCTATCGTTTTCAAGATTGGAGCAAATTGGGTTTTCGGATTTTTCGGCCGGATAATTATCGGTACGGAGTGGAGGATCAAATTTTGGTGCTTAAGGAGTGACTTTTGGAATGAGGGAAATATTATATTGATTTGAGTGCATTCTATAGTTAGTGTTAGAAAGTAAAACCCATATACGCGATTTTAAGGAAAATCGGGCTTGAAACCGACGGTACCGTTTTGTTTACCGGGTTTATAAACCACCACTGCCATACTTTATTCCTTAACCTTTGTTCATTTTTATTTCAGCTAATAACCTCAAATATTCTCATCCAGCCACAATATTTGACCAAGAAAACAAGGAGAAAAGAATAACAATTGTGGACTTACCATTCATTGGACACTTTGTCACTTTGACCCAAATCATTTCTTATCCTTTTAACTCTCTTGAAGGCTTCACTTGCTTCTATTTCAGCCTCTATTCTGCCATATACCGTGAGAAGAGAGGGAAAAGCCAGAGACAAGAAATCATTAATCGCATCTTGAGTTTGGTCCACATTAAGTGAGCAAAACAAGAAATCTTAAAGCCGATTAACAATAGTTTGAGAGCTTGGGGAAGCTTAAGGAACAAGAAATTTTCAAGAGGGGTTGAAGTATTTACTGCTTAAGCCCCTTTTGTTGAGGTATAAGGTCTGGACCATGGCCATTTGGTTCTTTTTTTTTGTTAAGATGTTATATAGCTTGGTGTTTTGGTTAGATTAGTAGCTATACAGTTGTTGTGATGATTTTGGGATGATTGTATTGACTTTGGCGTTTGACTGATGTTCCTTTTATACTTTGTAGGAGGTGGTATATGGTTGTATATTAGGCTTTGTATAGAGGTTGTGGTTAGGTGATTTGAATCAAGAAATGAAGAGATTGCTGAATCCCAAATTTCCAGATTTCGGAATTATGACTTCCATTCCGTCCGGTTGTTGTGGCTCCATGTTAAGGCCGGATTTAAGCCTTAGGTTAAAAAATTGAAGTTGTAGGGAATGATTTTTTAGAGATGCCTGCAAATTTTCAGTCAATCGAGGGCCATATCCTGTGCAAGACTGCTGCCCTGTTTCTACCCGAAGTTTGATAATTTGCATCTGTAATTGGATATTTGGTTGGGATACTTTTGGAATTTGGTTGTTGGTGTCTTCTATGAATTTAGCGTGCTGATCTTAGCTTTCAGAATGGCTTTGGAATCACTTGGTTTTGACTTAGGTAGCCTGACTTATGATGTTTGACGGGGAAATGCGGTCTGTGAACTGTTTTTGCGGTTTCTGGTGTGGGTTATATTGATTTTTTGACCTAGTTCATGGGAAATTGGCGACTGAGTGGCTCTTCAACATTTTAGCCTCTTAAGTCCTGAGTATGCCGTACAAAATCAGGTCAAACGAGTGTGATAGCCCGAGTTATATCCAAAACACTTGAACTGGGTTTGGACACTAGATTGGGTGCGTTTTTTGAACTTTCAGCTCTGACCGTGTGTTTTTCGTTTTTTGATATGTCATGATTCTGGGTTGTGCTTATGACATGCTTATCTTGGTTTATTTTCGCTTGGTATAGTGCGTCGAAATCGGAGTTTGTAGCTCACGTTTATGACCGAACAAGATTTATCGTCAGAACTGGCCTTTTGAATCTGGACAGTTCTGACGGGACTTTGGCACTCCATTTTCGTTCTGTTTCCTGATAGATTCAGGTCTTAGCAAAACATCAAAGTTTATCCTTATGTCTCAGCTTTCTAATGCCTTTGGATTTGATGATTTGGATTTGTGAGCTGGAGTTATGGTCCAACAAACAACCCTGTTCGTCACCTAAGACGTAAATTCTGGTATTGTTTTCTACAATTTCGACCTGCTTCCATTCAGATCTAGATTAAAGTTTCTTCAGGGGATTTGTAGCCCTTTCTCATAGCTTCGAAACGGTATCTCGTTCACTTGATCCGACATTCCTAGCCTAATCTTTGATCAAAACGGTTTGAGATGGCAGATTTGGCCGTTTCCTTTTGCCGTTCCGCGCACTTGCATGTGCCAATTTTGCCGTTTCCATACTTACGTGTGTCGGCTTTTGCCGTTTTGCTTGTTTTGGGTCTGTTGGTTAGCCGTTTGTGATATAATGTGATAAAATCCTATTTCAGACCGTGGTGAGCTAGGCGGAGCCGGTGGGGCCCACTACTTGCCAAACACACGAAGTGATTTCCGCTTTTTACTACTTTGTATTTTGGGTAAGTATTCAGGCCGTCTTGTGTGTTAGTTGCTTATGTGTTTCGATATGTATGAAGAGGGTACTTAGGCGAGGGTGTACTTTATCGCACTCGACCTAAACCCTAAATTTGCGCACATATTTGTACATGGCTTGTGTATATGAGCAATTTTGGAACTAAAACCCTTGAGCTTGTGGCTCGGGATGATTTTTGAATAATTTTGTGAAGTTTGTGAGTTTGGGGCCCGATCTCAATACCTAGATGGACTATTCGAGCCGGTTAGGGCTTGGTCGAAGTCAGTGCAACTTGGTTTGAGGTCACCAAGTTTGTGAATCCGGTTCACCGAGTATGTGGACCAAGTTTGTGACCCGAGCTTGTGACTCAAGCTGAAGTTTGTGATTTCGTTCGCCCGGGCAAGTTTGTGAGGTGACTGGCCAGTGAGGGTGATAAGGTGTTCGGTGGGTTGTACAAGTGGAGTTCTACGGACCTTATTTGTGGTCGACGGAGTGTCGGCAGGAGGTCATGCATGGCAAACGACTTGGCTTTGGACCCAACCTGTATCCTTCCTTTGTATTGTTACTTTTGCACTTGACTTGGCATTTTGTGAAATAATTGCTTATCTAAATGTGAAGTTTACGCTTTTACCCCTGTTTACTTACTAAGCATATAGCTTACCCCTTTCCTTTTGTTTTCCTTAGCAGGGGCCGACGCGGGGATCGCTCGGGAAGGTGTTTAGGGTTTCGATTATAGACGAGTGAACTTGTACTTGTTTCAGGTTGATTAGTAAGATGTATATATTTTGTTGGGGTGGTTATAGTTCTCAACTTTTCTAGGTTTTACTTTCTGGTACTGTGATATGTAATTCTTGGTGAATTGGATGTAATATCTGAGATTTATCTTGAAATTCATTTGAGGATTGTAGTGTTTGAGTGAGTCCCGGCGAGAGCTGGGCAGGCGACCCGCCGAACCCTGGGGTACGCCCTAGGGGGTGGTGGGGCCGTCACAGGTGGTATCAGAGCTTAGGCTTCAGATCTCTGTAGTGTGTCCTAGGCTTGAAGTTTAGGATACCGGACTGTGGGATTTGATTTTATTTGAAAGTTAAGCAATTGAGGGATAAAACCTATAGCTGCTTCGCGTGGTCTCTGCGCGGGTGAGCTTGGATGAAGTGGTGAATAAGTATGAAGGACTAGATGCTCGGTCAAGCATAAGTTATGGATCATAAATGTTATAGGCCTTAAATCTTTCTCATGGTATCTGAGGACCATAGGCAGGTACGTCAGGTAGGAATTTCGATTGTAGATAGTTTACTCTTGGGACTGCAGCTTGAGATGTGAATTATCTTATTTCGGATTCTTGTGCCTGAGTACTCCAGAGTTGAGGCGCTGCTAAGTACTTGAGATTTGCATTTTGGGAACATGAACAGGCTTTGTCTGGCTAGAGTGAGTACAAGAGATCAACGGGCACTTTGGAAAGTGGAGTAAGAAACCGGACGAGGGTGGTTTTCACTGAGTGTGGGACGACAAGTCGCGTTTCTTTCATTTTACCCTTTCATTGTCCTACATGTCATTTACTTGTGGTATGTTAATACCTGCATATATAGTACTTGCTGCACTTGACTTTATCTAACTTGAAATGTCTCTTAGTGTGTATGGTGCATTAATTGTGTTACATTTTGGCGTGGCTTGTAATATATGTACACCTTTTGATCTTTTGTTATTTCGAGTTTTCCAACCCTTAGCTCATTGATTGCAATTTCGAGGACTAAATTCTTTGAAGAAGGGGAGATTGTGATACCCAAATTTTAGGATACTATTTTTGTTTAATCTCAAATAAAAGATTACTGTTTTATTTTATTTTATTTTTGTCTTAAAACATTGTTTTATTTTAAAGACTAGAAACCCTACTTGTACTTTAAAACCCTAGTTTACTTGTGACTAGCAGGTTATGTTTAAATCCTCATATTTGACTCAAAACCCTAATTTTATTCTATGAAATTGTAAAATTCATCACACTTTTCTTAAAATTCCTTTTATTTGGAAATTATTCATTTAATATGATCCTACTACTCAAGTACTCCACAACAAGTGCAAATGAACCTAGAAAGTAGGGTATCACTCTTCGTTTTCAAGATTGGAGCAAATTAGGGTTTTCGCGATTTTTCGCCGGATATTATCCGGTACGGAGTGAGGATCAAATTTGGTGCTTAAGAGTGACTTTTGGATGAGGAAATATTATATGATTTGAAGTGATAATAATAAGTTAGTGATTAGAAAGTAAAAACCCTAGTATACGCGATTTAAGAAAAATCGGCTTGAACCGACGGATACCGTTTTGTTACCGGGTAAACACACCACTTGACCCATACTTTATTACCTTAACCTTGTCATTTTATTTCAGCTAATTAACCCTCAAATATTCTCATCACCAGCCACAATATTTGACCAAGAAAACAAGAGAAAAGAATAAAATTTGACTACCAATCAATTGTGACACTTGTCACCTTTGACCCAAATCAATTTCCTATCCTTTTAACCTTCTTTGAAGCTTCAATTGCACTTCATTTCAGCCTCTATTCTGCCATATGAACCGTGAGAAAGAGAGGGAAAAGCCAAGAGAAAAAATCATAATCCATCTTGAGTTTGGTCCACTTAAGTGAGAAAACAAGAAATCTAAACCGATTAATCAATAGTTTGAGAGCTGGGAAGCTTAAGGAACCAGAAATTTCAAGAGGAGGTGAAGTATTACTCTTGCAAGCCCTTTTGTTGAGGTATAAGGTCTGACCCATGGCTTTGGTTCTTTTATTTTTGTTTAAGATGTTATATAGCTTGTGTTTTGGTTAGATTAGTAGCTATACAAGTTGTTGTGATGATTTTGGGATGATGTATATGACTTTGGGTTTGACTGATTTCCTTCTTATACTTGTTGTAGGAGTGGTATATGGTGTATATAGGCTTGTATAAGAGTTGTGGTAGTGATTGAATCAAGAAATGAAGAGATTGCCTTGAAATCCCAAATTTCCAGATTTCGGAAAATATGACTTCCATTCCGTCCGGTTTTAGTGCTCCATGTTAGAGGCCGAATTAGCCTTAGGTTAAAAATGAAAGTTGTAGGGAATATTTTTTAGAGATGCCTGCAAATTTCAGCTCAATCGGAGCAACATATCCTGTGCAAAGACTGCTGCCCTGTTTCTACCCGAATTTGATAATTGCATCTGTAATTGGATTATTTTGGTTGGGATACTTTGGAATTGGTTGTTGTGGTCTTCTGATGAATTTTAGCCGTGTATCTTAGCTTTCAGATGGCTTGGAATCACTTGGTTTTGACTTAGGTAGCCTGACTTATGATGTTGAACCAGAATGCGGTCTGTGAACCTGTTTTTGCGGTTCTGGTGTGGTATATTGCATTTTTTGACCTAGTTACACTGGAAATTGGACTGAGTGGCCTTCTTCAACATTGTAGCCTCTTAAGTCCTGAGTATGCCTACAAAATATCAGGTCAAACGGAGTAGTGTAGCCCGAGTTATAGCCAAAACACTTGAACCTGGTTTGGACACTAGATTGGGTGCGTTTTGAATTTCAGCCTCTGACCGTGTGTTTTTCCGTTTTGATAATGTATGATCTGGGTGTTGACTCCTTCATAAGAATGTTATCTTGGTTTATCTTCGAATTGGTATAAAGTGCGTCGAAATCCGAGTTTCGTAGCTCCCGTTATGACCGAAACAAGATTTATCGTCAGAACTGCCTTTGAATCTGGACAGTTCTGACGGGTACTTTGGCACTCCATTTTCGTTCTGTTCTGAATAGATTCAGGTCTTAGCAAAACATCAAAGTTTTAGCCTTATGTCTCAGCTTTCTAATGCCTTTGGAATTTGATGATTTGGATTTGTGAGCTGGGAGTTATGGTCCAACAAACAACCCTGTTCGTCACCCTAAGACGTAAATTTCTGGTATTGTTTCTACAATTTCGACCTGCTTCCATTCAGATCTAGATTAAAGTTTCTTCAGGGGATTGTAGCCCTTTCTCATAGCTTCGAAACGGTATCTCGTTCACTTTGATCCGACATTCCTAGCCTAATCTTTGATCAAAACGGTTTGAGATGGCAGATTGGCCGTTTCCTTTTGCCGTTCCGCGCACTTGCATGTGCCAATTTTGCCGTTTCCATACTTACGTGTGTCGGCTTTTGCCGTTTTGCTTGTTTTGGGTCTGTTGGTAGCCGTTTGTGATATAATGTGATAAATCCTTATTTCAGACCGTGTGAGCTAGGCGGAGCCGGTGGGGCCACTACTTGCCAACACACGAAGTGATTTCCGCTTTTTACTACTTTTGTATTTTGGATAAGTATTCAGGCCACTCTTGTGTGTTAGTTGCTTATGTGTTTCGATATGTATGAAGAGGTACTTAGCGAGGGTGTACTTTATCGCACTCGACCTAAACCCTAATTTGCGCACATATTTGTACATGGCTTGTGTATATGAGCAATTTTGGAACTAAAACCCTTGAGCTTGTGGCTCGGGATGATTTTTGAATAATTTGTGAAGTTTGTGAGTTTGGGGCCCGATCTCAATACCTAGATGGACTATTCGAGCCGGTTAGGGCTTGGTCGAAGTCAGTGCAACTTGGTTTGAGGTCACCAAGTTTGTGAATCGGTTCACCGAGTATGTGGACCAAGTTTGTGACCCGAGCTTGTGACTCAAGCTGAAGTTTGTGATTTCGTTCGCCCGGGCAAGTTTGTGAGGTGACTGGCCAGTGAGGTGATAAGGTGTTCGGTGGGTGTACAAGTGGAGTTCTACGGACCTTATTTGTGGTCGACGGAGTGTCGGCAGGAGGTCATGCATGGCAAACGACTTGGCTTTGGACCCAACTGTATCCTTCCTTTGTATTGTTACTTTTGCACTTGACTTGGCATTTTGTGAAATAATTGCTTATCTAAATGTGAAGTTTACGCTTTTTACCCCTGTTTACTTACTAAGCATATAGCTTACCCCTTTCCTTTTGTTTTCCTTAGCAGGGGGCCGACGCGGGGATCGCTCGGGAAGGTGTTTAGGGTTTCGATTATAGACGAGTGAACTTGTACTTGTTTCAGGTTGATTAGTAAGATGTATATATTTGTTGTGGTGGTTATAGTTCTCAGCTTTTCTAGGTTTTACTTTCTGGTACTCGTGATATGTAATTCTTGGTGAATTGGATGTAATATCTGAGATTTATCTTGAAATTCATTTGAGGATTGTAGTGTTTGAGTGAGTCCCGGCGAGAGCTGGGCAGGCGACCCGCCGAACCCTGGGGTACGCCCTAGGGGGTGGTGGGGCCGTCACAGGTGGTATCAGAGCTTAGGCTTCAGATCTCTGTAGTGTATCCTAGGCTTGAAGTTTAGGATACCGGACTGTGGGATTTGATTTTATTTGAAAGTTAAGCAATTGAGGGATAAAACCTATAGCTGCTTCGCGTGGTCTCTGCGCGGGTGAGCCTGGATGAAGTGGTGAATAAGTATGAAGGACTAGATGCTCGGTCAAGCATAAGTTATGGATCATAAATGTTATAGGCCTTAAATCTTTCTCATGGTATCTGAGGACCATAGGCAGGTACGTCAGGTAGGAATTTCGATTGTAGATAGTTTACTCTTGGGACTGCAGCTTGAGATGTGAATTATCTTATTTCGGATTCTTGTGCCTGAGTACTCCAGAGTTGAGGCGCTGCTAAGTACTTGAGATTTGCATTTTGGGAACATGAACAGGCTTTGTCTGGCTAGAGTGAGTACAAGAGATCAACGGGCACTTTGGAAAGTGGAGTAAGAAACCGGACGAGGGTGGTTTTCACTGAGTGTGGGACGACAAGTCGCGTTTCTTTCATTTTACCCTTTCATTGTCCCTACATGTCATTTACTTGTGGTATGTTAATACCTGCATATATAGTACTTGCTGCACTTGACTTTATCTAACTTGAAATGTCTCTTAGTGTGTATGGTGCATTATATTGTGTACATTTTGGCGTGGCTTGTATATATATGTACACCTTTTGATCTTTTGATTATTTCGAGTTTTCCAACCCTTAGCTCATTGATTGCAATTTCGAGGACTAAATTCTTTGAAGAAAGGGAGATTGTGATACCCCAAATTTTAGGATACTATTTTTGTTTAATCTCAAATAAAAGATTACTGTTTTATTTTATTTTATTTTTGTCTTAAAACATTGTTTTATTTTAAAGACTAGAAACCCTACTTGTACTTTAAAACCCTAGTTTACTTGTGACTAGCAGGTTATGTTTAAATCCCTCATATTTGACTCAAAACCCTAATTTTATTCTATGAAATTGTAAAATTCATCACACTTTTCTTAAAATTCCTTTTATTTGGAAATTATTCATTTAATATGATCCTACTACTCAAGTACTCCACAACAAGTGCAAATGAACCTAGAAAGTAGGGTTTCACTCTTCGTTTTCAAGATTGGAGCAAATTAGGGTTTTCGCGATTTTTCGCCGGATGATTATCCGGTACGGAGTGAGGATCAAATTTGGTGCTTAAGAGTGACTTTTGGATGAGGAAATATTATATGATTTGAAGTGATAATAATAAGTTAGTGATTAGAAAGTAAAAACCCTAGTATACGCGATTTAAGAAAAATCGGCTCGAACCGACGGGTACCGTTTGTTACCGGGTAAACACACCACTTGACCCATACTTTATTACCTTAACCTTGTCATTTTATTTCAGCTAATTAACCCTCAAATATCTCATACACCAGCCACAATATTTGACCAAGAAAACAAGAGAAAAGAAAAAAATTTGACTACCAATCAACTTGTGACACTTGTCACCTTTGACCCAAATCAATTCCTATCCTTTTAACCTTCTTTGAAGCTTCAATTGCACTTCATTTCAGCCTCTATTTCTGCCATATGAACCGTGAGAAAGAGAGGGAAAAGCCAAGAGAAAGAAATCATAATCCATCTTGAGTTTGGTCCACTTAAGTGAGAAAACAAGAAATCTAAACCGATTAATCAATAGTTTGAGAGCTTGGGAAGCTTAAGGAACCAGAAATTTCAAGAGGAGGTGAAGTATTACTCTTGCAAGCCCTTTTGTTGAGGTATAAGGTCTGACCCATGGCTTTGGTTCTTTTATTTTTGTTTAAGATGTTATATAGCTTGTGTTTTGGTTAGATTAGTAGCTATACAAGTTGTTGTGATGATTTTGGGATGATGTATATGACTTTGGGTTTGACTGATTTCCTTCTTATACTTGTTGTAGGAGTGGTATATGGTGTATATAGGCTTGTATAAGAGGTTGTGGTAGTGATTGAATCAAGAAAATGAAGAGATTGCCCTTGAAATCCCAAATTTCCAGATTTCTGGAAAATATGACTTCCATTCCGTCCGGTTTTAGTGCTCCATGTTAGAGGCCGAATTAGCCTTAGGTTAAAACATGAAAGTTGTAGGGAATGATGTTTTAGACATGCCTGCAAAATTTCAGCTCAATCGGAGAAACATATCCTGTGCAAAGACTGCTGCCCTGTTTCTACCCGAATTTGATAATTGCATCTGTAATTGGATTATTTTGGTTGGGAATACTTTGGAATTGGTTGTTGTGGTCTTCTGATGAATTTTAGCCGTGTATCTTAGCTTTCGGATGGCTTTGGAATCACTTGGTTTTGACTTAGGTAGCCTGACTTATGATGTTTGAACCAGAATGCGGTTTGTGAACCTGTTTTTGCGGTTCTGGTGTGGTATATTGCATTTTTGACCTAGTTACACTCGAAATTGGACTGAGTGGCCTTCTTCAACATTGTAGCCTCTTAAGTCCTGAGTATGCCTACAAAATATCAGGTCAAACGGAGTAGTGTAGCCCGAGTTATAGCCAAAACACTTGAACCTGGTTTGGACACTAGATTGGGTGCGTTTTGAATTTCAGCCTCTGACCGTGTGTTTTTCCGTTTTGATAATGTATGATCTGGGTGTTGACTCCTTCATAAGACATGTATATCTTGGTTTTATCTTCGAATTGGTATAAAGTGCGTCGAAATCCGAGTTTCGTAGCTCCCGTTATGACCGAAACAAGATTTATCGTCAGAACTGCCTTTGAATCTGGACAGTTCTGACGGGTACTTTGGCACTCCATTTTCGTTCTGTTCTGAATAGATTCAGGTCTTAGCCAAAACATCAAAGTTTTAGCCTTATGTCTCAGCTTTCTAATGCCTTTGGAATTTGATGATTTGGATTTGTGAGCTGGGAGTTATGGTCCAACAAACAACCCTGTTCGTCACCCTAAGACGTAAATTTCTGGTATTGTTTTCTACAATTTCGACCTGCTTCCATTCAGATCTAGATTAAAGTTTCTTCAGGGGATTTGTAGCCCTTTCTCATAGCTTCGAAACGGTATCTCGTTCACTTTGATCCGACATTCCTAGCCTAATCTTTGATCAAAACGGTTTGAGATGGCAGATTTGGCCGTTTCCTTTTGCCGTTCCGCGCACTTGCATGTGCCAATTTTGCCGTTTCCATACTTACGTGTGTCGGCTTTTGCCGTTTTGCTTGTTTTGGGTCTGTTGGTAGCCGTTTGTGATATAATGTGATAAAATCCTTATTTCAGACCGTGGTGAGCTAGGCGGAGCCGGTGGGGCCCACTACTTGCCAACACACGAAGTGATTTCCGCTTTTTACTACTTTTGTATTTTGGGTAAGTATTCAGGCCGCTCTTGTGTGTTAGTTGCTTATGTGTTTCGATATGTATGAAGAGGGTACTTAGGCGAGGGTGTACTTTATCGCACTCGACCTAAACCCTAAATTTGCGCACATATTTGTACATGGCTTGTGTATATGAGCAATTTTGGAACTAAAACCCTTGAGCTTGTGGCTCGGGATGATTTTTGAATAATTTTGTGAAGTTTGTGAGTTTGGGGCCCGATCTCAATACCTAGATGGACTATTCGAGCCGGTTAGGGCTTGGTCGAAGTCAGTGCAACTTGGTTTGAGGTCACCAAGTTTGTGAATCCGGTTCACCGAGTATGTGGACCAAGTTTGTGACCCGAGCTTGTGACTCAAGCTGAAGTTTGTGATTTCGTTCGCCCGGGCAAGTTTGTGAGGTGACTGGCCAGTGAGGGTGATAAGGTGTTCGGTGGGTGTACAAGTGGAGTTCTACGGACCTTATTTGTGGTCGACGGAGTGTCGGCAGGAGGTCATGCATGGCAAACGACTTGGCTTTGGACCCAACCTGTATCCTTCCTTTGTATTGTTACTTTTGCACTTGACTTGGCATTTTGTGAAATAATTGCTTATCTAAATGTGAAGTTTACGCTTTTACCCCTGTTTACTTACTAAGCATATAGCTTACCCCTTTCCTTTTGTTTTCCTTAGCAGGGGGCCGACGCGGGGATCGCTCGGGAAGGTGTTTAGGGTTTCGATTATAGACGAGTGAACTTGTACTTGTTTCAGGTTGATTAGTAAGATGTATATATTTGTTGTGGTGGTTATAGTTCTCAGCTTTTCTAGGTTTTACTTTCTGGTACTCGTGATATGTAATTCTTGGTGAATTGGATGTAATATCTGAGATTTATCTTGAAATTCATTTGAGGATTGTAGTGTTTGAGTGAGTCCCGGCGAGAGATGGGCAGGCGACCCGCCGAACCCTGGGGTACGCCCTAGGGGGTGGTGGGGCCGTCACAGGTGGTATCAGAGCTTAGGCTTCAGATCTCTGTAGTGTATCCTAGGCTTGAAGTTTAGGATACCGGACTGTGGGATTTGATTTTATTTGAAAGTTAAGCAATTGAGGGATAAAACCTATAGCTGCTTCGCGTGGTCTCTGCGCGGGTGAGCCTGGATGAAGTGGTGAATAAGTATGAAGGACTAGATGCTCGGTCAAGCATAAGTTATGGATCATAAATGTTATAGGCCTTAAATCTTTCTCATGGTATCTGAGGACCATAGGCAGGTACGTCAGGTAGGAATTTCGATTGTAGATAGTTTACTCTTGGGACTGCAGCTTGAGATGTGAATTATCTTATTTCGGATTCTTGTGCCTGAGTACTCCAGAGTTGAGGCGCTGCTAAGTACTTGAGATTTGCATTTTGGGATCATGAACAGGCTTTGTCTGGCTAGAGTGAGTACAAGAGATCAACGGGCACTTTGGAAAGTGGAGTAAGAAACCGGACGAGGGTGGTTTTCACTGAGTGTGGGACGACAAGTCGCGTTTCTTTCATTTTACCCTTTCATTGTCCCTACATGTCATTTACTTGTGGTATGTTAATACCTGCATATATAGTACTTGCTGCACTTGACTTTATCTAACTTGAAATGTCTCTTAGTGTGTATGGTGCATTATATTGTGTACATTTTGGCGTGGCTTGTATATATATGTACACCTTTTGATCTTTTGATTATTTCGAGTTTTCCAACCCTTAGCTCATTGATTGCAATTTCGAGGACTAAATTCTTTGAAGAAAGGGAGATTGTGATACCCCAAATTTTAGGATACTATTTTTGTTTAATCTCAAATAAAAGATTACTGTTTTATTTTATTTTATTTTTGTCTTAAAACATTGTTTTATTTTAAAGACTAGAAACCCTACTTGTACTTTAAAACCCTAGTTTACTTGTGACTAGCAGGTTATGTTTAAATCCCTCATATTTGACTCAAAACCCTAATTTTATTCTATGAAATTGTAAAATTCATCACACTTTTCTTAAAATTCCTTTTATTTGGAAATTATTCATTTAATATGATCCTACTACTCAAGTACTCCACAACAAGTGCAAATGAACCTAGAAAGTAGGGTTTCACTCTTCGTTTTCAAGATTGGAGCAAATTAGGGTTTTCGCGATTTTTCGCCGGATGATTATCCGGTACGGAGTGAGGATCAAATTTGGTGCTTAAGAGTGACTTTTGGATGAGGAAATATTATATGATTTGAAGTGATAATAATAAGTTAGTGATTAGAAAGTAAAAACCCTAGTATACGCGATTTAAGAAAAATCGGCTCGAACCGACGGGTACCGTTTGTTACCGGGTAAACACACCACTTGACCCATACTTTATTACCTTAACCTTGTCATTTTATTTCAGCTAATTAACCCTCAAAATATCTCATACACCAGCCACAATATTTGACCAAGAAAACAAGAGAAAAGAAAAAAATTTGACTACCAATCAACTTGTGACACTTGTCACCTTTGACCCAAATCAATTCCTATCCTTTTAACCTTCTTTGAAGCTTCAATTGCACTTCATTTCAGCCTCTATTTCTGCCATATGAACCGTGAGAAAGAGAGGGAAAAGCCAAGAGAAAGAAATCATAATCCATCTTGAGTTTGGTCCACTTAAGTGAGAAAACAAGAAATCTAAACCGATTAATCAATAGTTTGAGAGCTTGGGAAGCTTAAGGAACCAGAAATTTCAAGAGGAGGTGAAGTATTACTCTTGCAAGCCCTTTTGTTGAGGTATAAGGTCTGACCCATGGCTTTGGTTCTTTTATTTTTGTTTAAGATGTTATATAGCTTGTGTTTTGGTTAGATTAGTAGCTATACAAGTTGTTGTGATGATTTTGGGATGATGTATATGACTTTGGGTTTGACTGATTTCCTTCTTATACTTGTTGTAGGAGTGGTATATGGTGTATATAGGCTTGTATAAGAGGTTGTGGTAGTGATTGAATTAAGAAAATGAAGAGATTGCCCTTGAAATCCCAAATTTCCAGATTTCTGGAAAATATGACTTCCATTCCGTCCGGTTTTAGTGCTCCATGTTAGAGGCCGAATTAGCCTTAGGTTAAAACATGAAAGTTGTAGGGAATGATGTTTTAGACATGCCTGCAAAATTTCAGCTCAATCGGAGAAACATATCCTGTGCAAAGACTGCTGCCCTGTTTCTACCCGAATTTGATAATTGCATCTGTAATTGGATTATTTTGGTTGGGAATACTTTGGAATTGGTTGTTGTGGTCTTCTGATGAATTTTAGCCGTGTATCTTAGCTTTCGGATGGCTTTGGAATCACTTGGTTTTGACTTAGGTAGCCTGACTTATGATGTTTGAACCAGAATGCGGTTTGTGAACCTGTTTTTGCGGTTCTGGTGTGGTATATTGCATTTTTGACCTAGTTACACTCGAAATTGGACTGAGTGGCCTTCTTCAACATTGTAGCCTCTTAAGTCCTGAGTATGCCTACAAAATATCAGGTCAAACGGAGTAGTGTAGCCCGAGTTATAGCCAAAACACTTGAACCTGGTTTGGACACTAGATTGGGTGCGTTTTGAATTTCAGCCTCTGACCGTGTGTTTTTCCGTTTTTGATAATGTATGATCTGGGTGTTGACTCCTTCATAAGACATGTATATCTTGGTTTTATCTTCGAATTGGTATAAAGTGCGTCGAAATCCGAGTTTCGTAGCTCCCGTTATGACCGAAACAAGATTTATCGTCAGAACTGCCTTTGAATCTGGACAGTTCTGACGGGTACTTTGGCACTCCATTTTCGTTCTGTTCTGAATAGATTCAGGTCTTAGCCAAAACATCAAAGTTTTAGCCTTATGTCTCAGCTTTCTAATGCCTTTGGAATTTACTGATATGGATTTGTGAGCTGGGAGTTATGGTCCAACAAACAACCCTGTTCGTCACCCTAAGACGTAAATTTCTGGTATTGTTTTCTACAATTTCGACCTGCTTCCATTCAGATCTAGATTAAAGTTTCTTCAGGGGATTTGTAGCCCTTTCTCATAGCTTCGAAACGGTATCTCGTTCACTTTGATCCGACATTCCTAGCCTAATCTTTGATCAAAACGGTTTGAGATGGCAGATTTGGCCGTTTCCTTTTGCCGTTCCGCGCACTTGCATGTGCCAATTTTGCCGTTTCCATACTTACGTGTGTCGGCTTTTGCCGTTTTGCTTGTTTTGGGTCTGTTGGTAGCCGTTTGTGATATAATGTGATAAAATCCTTATTTCAGACCGTGGTGAGCTAGGTGGAGCCGGTGGGGCCCACTACTAGCCAACACACGAAGTGATTTCCGCTTTTTACTACTTTTGTATTTTGGGTAAGTATTCAGGCCGCTCTTGTGTGTTAGTTGCTTATGTGTTTCGATATGTATGAAGAGGGTACTTAGGCGAGGGTGTACTTTATCGCACTCGACCTAAACCCTAAATTTGCGCACATATTTGTACATGGCTTGTGTATATGAGCAATTTTGGAACTAAAACCCTTGAGCTTGTGGCTCGGGATGATTTTTGAATAATTTTGTGAAGTTTGTGAGTTTGGGGCCCGATCTCAATACCTAGATGGACTATTCGAGCCGGTTAGGGCTTGGTCGAAGTCAGTCCAACTTGGTTTGAGGTCACCGAGTTTGTGAATCCGGTTCACCGAGTATGTGGACCAAGTTTGTGACCCGAGCTTGTGACTCAAGCTCAAATTTGTGATTTCGTTCGCTCGGGCAAGTTTGTGAGGTGACTGGCCAGTGAGGGTGATAAGGTGTTCGGTGGGTGTACAAGTGGAGTTCTACGGACCTTATTTGTGGTCGACGGAGTGTCGGCAGGAAGTCATGCATGGCAAACGACTTGGCTTTGGACCCAACCTGTATCCTTCCTTTGTATTGTTACTTTTGCACTTGACTTGGCATTTTGTGAAATAATTGCTTATCTAAATGTGAAGTTTACGCTTTTACCCCTGTTTACTTACTAAGCATATAGCTTACCCCTTTCCATTTGTTTTCCTTAGCAGGGGGCCGACGCGGGGATCGCTCGGGAAGGTATTTAGGGTTTCGATTATAGACGAGTGAACTTGTACTTGTTTTAGGTTGATTAGTAAGATGTATATATTTGTTGGGGTGGTTATAGTTCTCAGCTTTTCTAGATTTTACTTTCTGGTACTCGTGATATGTAATTCTTGGTGAATTGGATGTAATATCTGAGATTTATCTTGAAATTCATTTGAGGATTGTAGTGTTTGAGTGAGTCCCGGCGAGAGCTGGGCAGGCGACCCGCCGAACCCTGGGGTACGCCCTAGGGGGTGGTGGGGCCGTCACACACTGCCTGATGCACCCATTTTCCGAGTTTAGGAGGCTTTTACCTGTGCCTTTGCCTCCTCAATTCTTTGAGCTTTTTCAAGAGCCTCTGTAAAGGTATTCACTTGTGCCGTCGCTAATGCCTCCTGGATGTCCAAGTTCAATCCCTGTATGAACCGTCTTACTCGTCGCTGTTCGGTGGCTACCAGTTCCGAAGCAAACTTGGATAATCTTGTAAATTTCGTTTCATATTCGGCCACACGTAGCATTCCCTGGCGTAGCCCAATAAACTCCTCTTCTCTCCTCTCTTGGACTAAAGGTGGGAGGTATTTCTCGTTAAACTCTTTTATAAAGTTCACCCATGTCCACACGGTTTGTTCTCTTTCCCATTTCGCTCTAATTACGTTCCATCATGTTCGGGCCGGTCCTTTAAATTGGAACACTGCAAAGTTTACTTGCCTTTGCTCAATGTAGTTCAAAGCAGTGAAAATATTCACCATGGCCTCAACCATTGTTCAACGATATCCGGATCAGGCCCTCCAGTGAATTTTGGAGGTGCAAACTTCTGAAACCTCTCAAGAGCCCGATCTTCTCCTATTTCAAGGTTCGGAGGTTGATTCACAGGCATTTGACCTTGTTGGTCCACCAACCTTACTAAAATGTTTGTCATTTGTTGAATTGCCATCGGCATTTGGTCCCTGGCTTCAACTCACGGTCCCTGCTCTTGTTCAGCGGGTATTTCCCTTTCTTCTCTTGCCTCTGGGGCTCGCTTACTCCCACGGCCACGACTACGTCCACTACCATGTCGCCCCTCCATTTTTTTCTTTCTCTTTTTTTTTCCAAAAGGGTAATTTAATGAATAAATGAAGTAAATCGACTAAAATCACAAAATCCAACATGCCAACTACACAAATACAACGTCAGGTAGTAACAAAATATGGGTGAGTCAAAAGGAAAGGCAATATGTCGTCCTAGTCCCAGTTAAGCAACCCCATCCGGTCTCTCACGTCACTTACTATCCAAACTAGATGTCCATTGACCACTTGTACTCATTCTGGCCAAACAAAGCCTATTCATGTTCCCAAAATGTAAATCTCAAATACTTAACACCACTTCAACTCTGGAGTACTCGGGCACAAGAATCTGACATAAGATAATTCACCTCTCGAGCTGGCCAGTTCCAAGAGCGAACTATCTACAATCGAAATTCCTACCAGATGTACCTATCTATGATCCTCAGATACAACAAGAACATTTAAGGCCTATAACATTCACAATTCATAGCTTATGCTCGAACGAGCATTTAGTCCTTCATACCTATTCACCACTTAGTCCGACCTCACTCCGCGCAAGACCATGTGAAGCAGGCTCTGATACCAACTGTGACAGCCCCACCTCACCCTAAGGCGAACCAAAGGGTTCGGCGGACCGCCTGCCCAGCTCTCGCCAGGACTCAGTCGTACCTCAATCAAAACCGAAATAAAACCATGAGAATAAGAATCAAAATTCAAAACTTAAAACGAAGCTTATTTACATTTCTAGCTCAAAAAGGAGTACAACCATTGAATATACAAAGGTTCTCAATTCTTTATACATTCAGCCCGTGAAAAGCACTAGGGCGAGAACCATTACAAAAAAAAAAAAAACACAAGCTAGACCACGCTAGTCTATACCGAGCTCTCGTCCTTGCTCGCCTTCCCCTGTTAAGGAAAACAAAACTAAAGGGATGAGTTAAAAGCTCAATGAGGTTCCGAACATATAATCAAGCAACAAGTTCAAGACATTAATCATAAACATTCAATAACTCAAGAAACATTACCATAGAAAGCGATAAAAGCACATTCATTAAAAGGATACGAGCTCACAAGGAGCCATTCATTCGTTCATTCATTCATTCTCATGTCATTTCCCCTTATTCCTCCAATCATTTAAAAATGTAGTTTTGTAAGTAAAACCCTCATTCATTCGTTCGTTCATTCATTTCATTCACCTCCTTCCCGGACATTGGCTAGGCTCCACTAGACTTCAAGGTAATACTCGAGTATACCAAACGTTCACCCAGGTCACCAAATCACCCGACCGAGTCCGCTTCTGGCTCGAGTCGACCGGTAACAAGGGGCAGGGCCCAATTCAGCCAAAAGGCTTACATTCATGCACAAGTAACGTTCTAATCGTTCAATCATTAAAAATGTCACAATCATTTAGGTCGAGTGCGATAAAATACACACTAGCCTAGAAAACTCTTTTTGGCAATCATTGAACACATTCAACATATCATCAA
This sequence comes from Coffea canephora, assembly GCA_036785865.1. Classification (NCBI taxonomy): domain Eukaryota; kingdom Viridiplantae; phylum Streptophyta; class Magnoliopsida; order Gentianales; family Rubiaceae; genus Coffea; species Coffea canephora. The sequence goes on from CM071920.1 coordinate 27,106,477, forward strand.
TCATTCATACAAGCCATGAAATCAAGGAAAATATAACAAACAAGGAACACTCACCTAGATAAGGAAAACAATGTGCAAAATATCCTTCCGGATATTACCCTCAGTCACCGAGAAAACCTAAAATGAAACGAGAGAAAATATTACAGTTTATCGAGCAAAACATTTAAGGGGAAACGAAGAAACCCGACTAATTATGAGTAAAAAGTGTAAAGATGACTTTCAAGCAAAAAGAGGGTTTTTGGACCCATGGACGAAAATAACTAGGGTTTCAAAATCAATCGCGAAACCAAGCTCAAAAGGCTTATAGAATTCCAATGGAAAACATTTGACCAACGACAAATCAAAAGTCAAATAGATAGGCTAAGGAAATATTCTTTCGGAATCGTAAAGAATCGTTTGTGTGGCTAAAAGTCACTATACATTCAAGTAGAGGTTATATAACAAGGGTTTTGTTGAAAATCATATGGAAAAGGAGGAATCTTAAAACCCTACTTGAAAGTAGTTCGACCAACGACAAATCAAAAGTCAAATAGATAGGCTAAGGAAATATTCTTTCGGAATCGTAAAGAATCATTTGTGTGGCTAAAAGTCACTATACATTCAAGTAGAGGTTATATAACAAGGGTTTTGATGAAAATCATATGGAAAAGGAGGAATCTTAAAACCCTACTTGAAAGTAGTTCACTTGTAGCCGATAAAACCCTAACTCGGCCGATAAACCCCTAATTCATACCTCTTTATTTTGGGTACGGAGTAAGTAAACATTTGGCGTTTCAAATCAAAGAGGTATTACGTTTTGGAATGGTAAACGGTCACATTATTTGCCAAACAGATATATATACAAGTTCAAATAGAAACTTAGCCCTCGAACACCTTTTGAAAGAACCGATGCAATTTTCAAGGAAATACATTCAACTCGACACAAAACACATTTGCAAAAACCCCTTTAACTCATTTACAAGACAAGAAAAGGAAGAGACAGCATTTCCCCTAATTCCCTTCACTTTAACCCTACAGATAAAAAGCCCATTCTCATACCATTAATTACAATCACACATATGGTCCATAGGTAATAAAACATGTCAAATTAGGCACAAAACCCCTCAATCAAAGTCAATTAAAATCTTAAGAGCCAACTATAAGAAAATCCCCAAATGAAACCCTAGAACCGGAAATTATCCCCACAAGCATAAAATTTCCGCAAACAAATGAAATTAACGCACAAGGGTTCCATTTAACCCCCTTTCAATCTATCAATCCAAGACCAATCCATGACTTTCATATAAAATCAGAAAAATACCCAATAAATCAGAAATTGAACCAACTTGACTTAAAACCATGAAATCATTCACAATATAGCACCTCTAGCCTTTACAAGTCACTAATTAACCAATATTAGAACCAAAAAGGGAATTTCTCAACAACTCACCTTATGAGCTCAACAAAGGTAGAAACTTAGGGCCCCTCTACCAAAAATAACTCCACCAAGGCCTCTAGTCCACCCTAGCTAGCACTTGTACGGAGTAGATTAAAATTCTAACGGTGAAAACTCAAGATCTAAGAGAAAATTGAAACTAGAATTTGGAGAGTTTTCTTTCTTCCTCTCAAGGCTCATGGCTGGGATAAGGAAGAACTGAATATATTTTGGACCCAAAACAGTTTAAAAAGAGAAGGAAACAGGCGGTCAAAGTTGGTGGCCGCCTGTGCCACGTCAGAATCCGGCCGGTTTCTGGCCGGATTCAAGGCAGTGGCGAATGAAAATTTTTTCAAAAAGCAACAACAATCCGGCCAGCAATCCGGCCAAGAACTGGCCGGATTTGCAGCCGGATTTGGCCTTTTCATTTTTTTGCAAAATTTTTCTTCTTTTCCAAGTTCGATTGCCACGCTCAATTGTACTTCTAACACATACACATATATACGTATCTCACACACAAATATACATAACAACAAACCTTCCTTTGTTTAAAACGAGTAGTTAACAAATTTTCACTTTAAAAGGGAAAAGGAGAATAAACAATAGGCCACGAAAATGTGAAAATTCTAGGGTTCTCACAGAAATCAAAATGAACTTTGAAATTTTTTCTCCCCTATTTTCCTCTTTTATTTTTGGCCAAGAGCAAGAAAAAATGAAGGAATTTTTTGTTAAAATGTAAGATAAAGACTAGAGACAAGTATTGGTCAATGGAAGTTTCAAACATTGACACTTGGCATTACATGGTTCCATTCCTATCTCTTTGTCTCTCTTGTGTTTCCAATCATATGTTATATTTCTCCAATTAATTCTTAACACTTCTAATCACATAATCCCTCTTGCACAATACTCCTTGTCCACCAAATATAGTATGCACATCTCACTAGTCGGTCAAACTACTATAATACTCTACGAAACTGAACGTGCACCAGATGATACAAGGAAAAAGAGAAAAATCTTGATTTAACCTTTAAAATCACCATAAAATTAAGGCTAGTAAATAGGCAAGTAAGGTAAAATATAAGAAAATATAAATTAAGATTTTTTCAAAAATAAAAGAAAATATAAAATAATTTTCGGGTTCTCGTATTCTCTTCCCCTTAAGAAATGCACATATTACTGGTCGGTCAAACTACTATAATACTATACAAAATTTAACATGCACCAAATAATAAAAGGAAAAAGAGAAAAATCTTGATTTAACCTTTAAAATCACCATAAAATTAAGGCTAGTAAATAGGCAAGTAAGGTAAAATAAAAGAAAATATAAATTAACTTTTTTTCAAAAATAAAAGAAAATATAAAATAATTTTCGGGTTCTCATACTCTTTCCCTCTTAAGAAAATTTTGTCCTTGAAATTCTAACCTTCATGGGATTTTGGAACTGGTTGTTGATTGATAGCATATACCCTCGCTAGTATTCTTGATCGATTTCCTCTTTCTTGGATCTGTCTCGGAGTAGCCCTCTTTGCTGCTTTCTCGGGGAAGTATTAAGTTGATGGTCAGTACTCCCACAAACCAAGTACTTTAGTCTCTTCACCCAACAATCATCATCCATGCGATTTGTCTTCCCATAGTATCCACAAGTCAAGCGAGGAGTCACTATTTGACCTTCTTGAGAAATCCCCTCTTGTTGCCCTTTTTCTTACTTGACTTCCCCTTGTAGAACCTTCTTCTAGTGTTCCTAGTATCCGTGATGGGTAAAGTGAAAAGTTCACTCTTCTAACTTTAGAAGGTGATACATTGTCTCTAGGTTCCATAGACTTACTGCTTGGCGCACCCATTTTCCGTGTTTGGAAAGTCTTTACTTGCACCTTCGCATTCTCAACCCTCTAGACTTTCTCAAGAACTTCCATAAATGTATTGATTTGAGCCACCGCTAGAGCCTCCCGGATTTTTGCATTCAATACCTGTATGAACCGTCTTATTCTCCTCTACTCCGTAACTACCAGTTCAGGAGCAAATTTGGATAATTTAGTAAACTAAGTTTCATACTCAAATACACATAAAGCTCCCTGACGTAGTCTAATAAAATTATTCTCCCTTTTCTCTTGGACTAGAGGTGGAAGGTATTTTTCATTAAACTCTCTTGTAAAATTAACCTAGATCCACGATGTCTGTTCTCTTTTCCACTTAATCCTAGTCTGTGACGACCCCACCTTCCCTTAAGGCGAATCAAAGGATTCGGAGGACTGCCTACCTAGCTCTCACCAAGACTCACTACAATCCTTAAAAAAATAGATCGATTCCAATAACTACATCTAAATATGCCAAAATAATAACACGACTATAATATTTTATTGCACAAGTACGTCCAAGGATACAAATCTCAAGTCTACAACATCGAGTTCGAAATCTTAAAATTCCCTAAAAGTTAGTTACAAAATACCAAACTATACAAAAGACTAGCCTTTCACTAGTATCTTCCAATCACTTCCTTTACGTCACTTTCTTGTTAAAGAATAACAAATGGAATGGGATGATCTAACGCTCAGTGAGGCCAAGAAAAGCAGGCAAAGAAATAAGTACACTAGCATTAAAGTTCATACAAGAAGACAACCATGATACTCATATAACTTACAAAGGAAAACAAAACACACACGGAGTGGCGATACTACTCTAGTATGCCAAGCAAGATCTTAAAAAATCAAGCTATAATGTTTCCCATGGTTCACCAAGCTTCTCGACCAAGCCCTTGCCGGATCGAGTTACACGGTTGGCCAATGGGTTGGGGTGCCCCCCCAAAAATATAAGTGCTCGATGAGACATCGCCCCAATCGACTTAGAATTGTTTATATTTCTGAGTCGACATGAGAGGTACCTCCCACCCGAATTGGTGTGGTACATGCTATCGCTTAGAGAACTGGGTCGATGAGACATCGCTCCAATCAATTTAAAACTGTTTATGGTTCTGAGTCGACATGAGAGGTACCTTCCACCCGATTTGGTGTGGTACATGCTATCGCTTAGAGAACCAATTATAGCACTGAGACGGTATGAGAAGTACTTCCCACCCGAATTGGTGTGGTACATGCATCCGTCCAGAGCTCACGAGTTAAACATATTCACATACAATTACCAATCATATGTATTCATGTAATAAGTATCACGTAATTAAAAGAAAGAGAGGGCAGGGGCGATAAAGTATACCTCGGCAAGTTTACATATCATGTATAACACTTGTACAATTAACATTTCAATCACATAAGTATTTAACATACACTTGACACTCACTACTAGCCAAGGGCAAAATAAGAGTGAAGTGAGAAGTCAAACGAGCTCTTCGAAGTTCTCGTGACCACCTGAGACATATACAATCATAGTTACCTAGATGCTCGACCAAGGTTAAAAGAAAGACATTTTCTCTCTACTCACTCTCAAGGTCACAAGTTCGAGCTAAATTAAATAAGCTTTTCTAGCTAAATCATTAAAATAATGCTCAAGAGAGCTCGAAGGTGGTTTTTGATTCAAGTCATGGTGAGTAATCTCATATCCAAGAGAAAGTACTATTTTCACTTTCAGCACTAAAATCGAGGAAAAGGTTAAATGGTTTTCATTTTCCAAAACTTTAAGTCTCATGTCCAAACCTTAAAAAAAGTAAAGAGCATGCACATTATCCAAACTAATGGAGTTAAAACTCGTTTAAAACTCCACTCATTTTCATAGAAAAATATCAAAATTAAGGTTCCAAGGTTTAAATAAGAAACTAGTGAAATTCACCATGAATTTCTCTAGTCAAAACGCTCCCTTTTTGGAGTTTAAACTCATGGGAATTGAGGCATAAAACTAGGGTTTGAAGTTCATTTCTCAAGTATAAAATAAGGTATCATTAAATAAGAAAGTGGAACAACCAAGAAAATGCATTAAAAGAGGTTTAACCTTTGGAAACCAAGATTCGAAATGAAAGTTTAAAACTCCAAAGAAACCATGTATTCAACCATGAAATTACACCTAAAACAGTCCAACAATCGCAAAGGAAGGTGAAAAGTTCTTTAAAAGTGTATTTGTTTGAAAATCAGAAATTCCCATCTCAAAGTGACACTACTTGGAAAAATGGTATCTCAAGTTCCGTAAGTCCAAAAATTGAAAACTTTATATCATTGAAAACTGGGCTTCAAAGCACTAAAACTTTCTAGAAGACACTTTTCTCAGACTCCAATTCGAAGTCATTTAAATTTTAGTTCAAAGTCACTGTTCTAGATAGGACAGCGAAACAGGTTTGTAAATTCAATAAAGTTTGGAAATTCGGAAAAATTCGTAGAAATGGAATCAGCCTTTGAAATTCGTAACACAATAAGAGTTCCAAACAAAGTTTCAAACACAACAGACGGAATTAAATTCAGAGTTTTGAGCATCAAGATATAACAGTTCAAAGTTGGCTAAATCTTGCAAACTGATCAGTGAATTTCTAGATTTAAAGAGCAATGTTTGGGGCATTATTTGGATATCGAAATGGTATTGATGTGACGACTAAAAAATTCGTTCATATTTTCTTAAAAATTCCCTCTTATTTTGATTAAATTATTTTATAATATCTTTACTACTTATTTACTCCCTCGGTAGTTGTAATGAACAAGAGATCTAAGAGTTTCACCCTTAGTTTTATAGTTCGGGTAAATTAGGGTTTTCGCGTATTTTGGCCGTGTGATCACTTGGTGAGGTGTGTTGTGAGAACCCTCATTTTTTTAAAGCACAATTTCCCCAAATTAATTGCCTTATCCTAGGATTTAAATCATATATTATATGCCCTTACATTAGCTTGTCTAGGTGTTACAAAAATTTTCATGCATTACACTTCATTCCTTTTTACTTGAAGTAAAACATTTTTCTTGAGTTGATTTTAATTAATACACCACTTGCATTTTACCAAGTGTCTTTATATTAGTGGTAGAGACCTTACATGTAGGATTATAGGTGCTAGTTAAGTATTGGTACATTTGGAAAGGTTAAGACACCATTAGTCAAAGATTAAGAAAGAATTGGACAAGTAAGTGGCCATGTGGCAAAACCCTAGCCAAGTATCTTGTTAGACCCAAAATTTCAAGATTATTTAAACTAGCCAAAGCCTTTTTTTTTTCTTTGTGATGGCCGAATTTCTTAGCTTCAAGAGAGAGAGAGAGAGAGCTCCTAAATAAGGTTTTCTTACCTAAACAAATCAAGGACCAAAATTCAAAAGTGAGGAATTTAGGGTTTGTAAGGAAACTTTCTTTGTTTCAAGTGGTGAATCCAACCTTGAAACCTCTACTTGGTGGATTTCTTGGTGATTTGAATACCTTGTAAGTAAGGTAAGTACTCTTTAATTTGGGGGTTTTATGTGTTAGATCATCTACTATAAGCTCTAATCATGAATTGCAAGTTGTTGTCAGTGGAATTGGAAGTTAACCCCTTGAATTAAACAAGTAGTGGATGAATTCTTAGTATGCACACGAAGTGTTTGATGAAATGTTCAACTCTTATTCATGTATATTTATGAGGTATTGATATGTTTTAAAACCCTATATAGTTAGATTTAATACTTGAGATGTGCAAAAGGTGAAAATAATGAGAAGAGTTGAAGTTGGGAAAGAATTAAAGTGTGCTGACCGAAACTTTTAAGCTTGCTGTCCGGTTTTTGCCCTGATGTTTCATGCATATTTTGGCTACAAATGTGAGTGATATATGTTGGGTTATGTGTGTGGAGGTTGTCTACAAAAAATTAGCCAATTTGGTTGAGTAAATTTTGAGTTGCAAGAAAAGGGACAAAACTGGACTAGGTCCAGAAACTTTCTGTCCAGTAATGTTGTAAAGGCTATAACGTTTTACTCACTGATCAGATTTGAGTGCTGTTTGTGGCATTGGAAAATAGATGCTTAGAGCTTTAAAACAGTACCTAGATCATGTTCTGGTTCGTCCCAAGCAATCCGTGGCAAGTAGTGAAAGTCGGCTGCCCCTGCGGTACTGTTCATCCGAGGCAGTCCAGAAATTTCTTTTGACTTCTTAATTTTGAGCCACTTAAGCTGGGATTTTGGAAATGGTTTCTTCACAAAACATTTATCCTTACGAACCTAGTTTCCAACACAATTGACAGAACCTAATTCTGACTCTCCTACCATGAGCAGTGACCATTTTCCCGAGACTGGTCAGGCAAGGCAGTTTACCTATTAGGGAACTTTTGAACTTTAGTGAGTCTTTTCTCCTGTCAAGCTTTCATGTACATACTAGATGTGTTTTCCCATGAACTTTCACCATGGTTTAGACCCTATTTACATACTAGATTAAGTAGTTTAGGCTAGTTACTTGGTCTCTTCATGAACGTACACGTTTGTAAGGAACGAATTCACTCATTAATGTTTCCACTCGTTGACCTAGGTTTGGGCAACGAAGGTGTTTGTAATTAAGGCGTTTTACGTCGACTACCACTTTTGCTTGACAGGTGAGTGTTCCACTACCTGTTACTTGTTATGTGGAATATTTGTGTACTTGAAATTATTGAATTGATATTGTTTGAGCCAAACACTGTTTTAATGAAATTGAGGCGAGTGTGTACTTTATCATACTCGACCTTCCTTGTTTGATTACTGAGGCTCTATTTACCGAATTAATTACCATGGGATGAAATAATGCGATATGTGACTGTGCTTCAGTTGTGTGGATGATATTCCACCGACTACTGTTACTGTTTGGGTACCCAACCTCACAGGTGAGTCGGTCATATCGAGCCAGCATGGGATTGGTCGAGAAAGCCAATAAACCTTGAGAACTGTTTACTGTTCACTAAAATCGGTATACTCGAGTATTACCAAACTACTGTCTATGGAGTACGGGCCCGGTGGGGGGTTGTTTGGTGGACGGAAACTGGTGAAAGTGGTGTTCTACGGACCTGTATACTGTTGCAAGTGTTGACGGAGTGTCAACAGGGGGCAATTATGATCAAGTTCAAGTGGACTTTTGGCTTTTGAAAGCCACCCGTATCCTTGAAATGAACTGTGATTAAACTGTTATTTTACTGTATGGTGTTTAGTTGGCTATTTTGTGATTTTATGTGGCTATGTGTTTGCTTGTTTTACCTGGAACCTCACTGGGTTTTAGCTCACCCCATTCCCTTTGTTTTCCTTAACAGATCGGGAAGGCTTTTGATCAAGGGCTTGCTTAGCTTATTTTTTTTCTTTTGCCGTTTTGCATTTTGAGGTTGTAACTTCCTTTTAAGCAGACTTGTAAGCTTAATTTCTTAAGTATGGTTTTATTATGTAATTTGAAGTAAAGTATGGTAAGTTGACATGATGATATATGTACTAAGCTGAAATATTGGATTAGTGATTATTGCTTGAATTAGGGTTTCAATTTCCGTTAGTGGATGATGTTACGTTGCTTCATTAATGTTAGTAGTTCTTTGAACGACTGAGTCCTGGCGAGAGTTGGGTAGACAGTCCGCTGATACCCTAGGGTTCGCCCTAGGGAGAGGTGGGGCTGTCACAGTTGGTATCAGAGCCTAGGTTTGAATTAGCCTGGACAAGATAGATATTTCCGATTTGAGGATTATAGTTGATTATTTCCATTAAGAGTACTTAAGAATCTACACTTTTGTGTAGGATGGATGGACATAGTGGCCCTAGTGATAGTCCAGCTGGTGCCCCGCCCCGTGGAGTACTCCCGATGATTAAGTATCGGATCCGGCCAAGAGGGGCCACTATACGTTGGAGTCCGGCCAACCGCCACCCGCGTTGCGAGTGTCGCCATACTTATGCTTATCCCAATACAGTTGTTTTGGCCGTGGTCGAGGAGAGGGAGGAGTTAGCAAAGGGTAATGATAGGCTTGAAGCTGAGGTGAAACGACTAAAGGAAGATAACAAGATGCAAGCCGAGCGGATTAAGGAGCTCGAGTATGACTTGAACGAGAACCAAGAGAGGATCGATGATCTGTGTGCACAATTAGGGGAGGCTCAAGAGCATATGATTACTCAAGCAAGGAAGATAAGGACCAGAGCGGAGTCCATTTTGAACGCTTGTGATGATCTCCTGGGAGAAACTAGTGATGAGGCTTCTTTTGTTGGGGGCGATGTCGGAGACGAACCCGCCCAGTCTGGAGGATCTACTAGTCCTACGACGGATTGAGCCTCTACGTCTAGGCTATTAATTGGGATGATTTTGATTATTGTACATAGAAAGGATAGGGGAGGTTGTGACTTGGTGGTTGTACAACCCTCTATTGACCACTTGTGCTAGGTTTTGGGTTTGATGCGACAGTATGACTGTATCTGTACTTTTGAAACCCGTACTTGTTACTTTTGTTCCTGTTATTCTATAAATGACTATTATAAATGATTGTTAAAAGCCTTTATGTACAGTGTTTTGACTATTGACTTGACTTTGACTGTTGATTTTTGACTTTTGACCATTGACTTTTGACTTTTAATCTTGATTTTAGTTCGGCATTGGCCTTTACCCGTTTTATTGTGACTCCGATTTTATTGCTTATGTGACTTTTAAAAATAAGTAAATATATATATAGTGTGTCCCTATTTACTTATCCTGTTAGTTATTATACTTGGGCCTTAGGCTAGTGAGTGCGAATGGAAACTAGACGACGTGGTCGGGACCGTGGATGTGAATCTGGGCGAGAAGAACAGGGTTCTGTGGCAAACCAGAACCAGGGATTCCGTGGTGATGGAGGGGATCAGGTAGCTACGGCTATCAATCGAATGACTGACCTACTGGCCCGCTTGGTTGACCAGCAGGGCCAAGTACCTAGTAACCAACAAAGGGACCCTGATGTAGGAGAAGATAGGGCTTTGGAGCAGTTTCAGAAGTTTGCTCCTCCAAAATTCCTTGGAGGACCTGAACCTGAAGTTGCTAAGAATTGGTTTGAGCGAATGGAGGATATATTCGCCGCTTTGCACTACACTAAAGAAAGGCAAGTCACTTTCGCCATTTTCCAGTTGGAAGGTGTAGCCCGCTCTTGGTGGAATGTAGTAAGGGCTAAGTGGGAAAGGGAGCAAACCCCGCGCACTTGGTTAAACTTCACTAGGGAGTTCAATGAGAAGTTTCTTTCGCCCTTGATTCAGGAGAAGAGGGAGGATGAATTTATTAAACTGCGCCAAGGTACTTCAAGTGTTGCGGAATATGAGACCCAGTTCACCCGACTTTCCAAGTTTGCTCCAGAATTGGTGGTTAGTGAACAAAAGCGTATAGGATGCTTCATACAAGGCTTGAACGTGGAAATTCAAAAGGATTTAGCTGCCGGTTAAATTTATACTTTCAAGGATGCCCTCGAGAAGGTCCAACGAGTAGAGCAGGCCCAATTTCAAGTTCGGACCTTCCAAACTAAGAAGCGTGGTGCATCCACTAGTACTCCTGGACGAATTGACCAAAATGTGCCACCTCTCAAATTTGAAAGAGGTGCGGGTGGAGCCCAAACTGCGGGACCCCCAAAAGGAGGAGTTCCCCCTAAAGGAGTTCAAAGTGGAAAGGGACAGGGACAACAGAGGGCTACCTCTCAAAGAGTTCCTACACCCACTACCCGGGCAAGTTGTGGGTATTGTAGTAAACCCAATCACACCGAGGACAATTGCTGGAAGAAAATGAGAAAATTTCTCGTTTGTGGGAGTTCGGAACATCAGATTTCTACTTGTCCTGCTAAAAATCGGGACGGGAACGGGGGTACTCAGACGGAGAAGTCAAACCCTAAGCAACCTACCTCCAGTGCCAACCGACCTAAAACCTCTGCTAGGGTTTTTGCTTTGGACTACCAGAGAGCTCCGGAATCTTTAGAAGTAGTGGAAGGTACGATTCCTGTATTCCACCGCTTAGCTAAGCTTCTGATTGCCCCTGGGGCAACCCATTCTTTTGTGAATCCTGCTTTTATGTGTGGTATTACTGTGAACCCTGTTAAGTTGCCATATGATCTAGAAGTTAAAACGCCTACTGAGGATCAAAGACTAATTACCAATATGGTCTATAAAAATTGCGAGATTTGGGTAGGAGAACGAAAGTTAGTGGGTGACTTGATAAGGTTAGACCTTAAGGGGTACGATGTAATTATAGGCATGGATTTGTTAGCCCGTTATAACGCCCAATTGAACTGTAAAACTAAGGTGGTGGAATTCTCGATACCCGGAGAGGCAATTTAAGGTTGGACGTGAGAGGTAGGTTAGCATCGCCTGCGCTTGTTTTGGGAATCCGAGCCAGAAAGTTGTTGAGTAAAGGGACCCAAGGCTACTTAGCCTTCTTAATTAATACTCCTGGAGATAAAGTGAAACTAAAGGATGTTTTAGTAGAGAACGAATTTCCTGATGTCTTTCCCGGTGAGTTGAAATCGATGCCACCAGAGTGGGAAATAGAATTTAAGATCGATTTAGTACCTGGAACTGCTCCCATTGCAAAAATGCCATATCGAATGGCCCCCGCCGAACTTAAGGAGTTGAAACTGCAGTTACAAGATCTGTTAGAGCGAGGGTTTATTCAAAAAAGTGAGTCACCGTGGGGAGCGCCGATGTTATTTGTTAAGAAAAAGGATGGTAGCTTAAGACTGTGCATTGACTATCGTGGCCTAAATGATGTTACGGTGAAAAATAAATATCCTTTGCCACACATTGATGAATTGTTTGACCAACTACAAGGAGCAGTAGTTTTCTCTAAGTTGGACTTGAGGCAAGGTTACTACCAGTTACGAATTAGGCAAGAGGATATACCGAAAACTGCCTTTAATTCCAGATATGGTCATTTTGAGTTCGCTGTGATGCCCTTTGCTTTAACGAATGCCCCTGCTGCATTTATGAATTTAATGCATCGAGTCTTTAAACCCTACTTGGATCAATTTGTTGTAGTATTTATCGATGATATTTTGGTGTATTCCAAGACTCGAGAGGATCACGAACGGCATTTGAGGATAGTTTTGCAGACTTTAAGGGAACATCAGTTATTTGCCAAGTTTAGCAAGTGCGAGTTTTGGTTGGAGCAAATTTCTTTTCTAGGGCATTTAATATCTAAAGATGGAATTTCTGTGGATCCAGTGAAAATAGAGGCTGTAGCTGAGTGGAAACATCCGGTCCATAGTTTTCTAGGTTTAGCCGGATATTACCGTCGGTTTATCAAAGATTTCTCCAAATTAGCCGGTCCTTTAATCGACCTAACCAATAAGCATGGTCAATTTGTCTGGAATTCTAAGTGTGAATCTAGTTTTTGGGAGTTGAAGAAACGGACGTCGGCGCCTGTTTTAGCTTTACCAAATGGGAGAGATAGTTTTACTGTACATACGGATGCCTCAAGGGAAGGTTTGGGATGTGTTCTAATGCAAAACGGTAGTGTAATTGCCTATGCCTCTAGGAAGTTAAAATCCCATGAGCGAAATTATCCCACTCATGACTTAGAACTGGCCGCTGTAGTTTTTGCATTAAAGAAGTAGAGGCATTACTTGTATGGAGTGACTTTTGAGGTGTATACCGACCATAAGAGTTTGAAATACCTATTCTCTCAGAAGGAGTTAAACTTGAGACAGCGTCGGTGGGTGGAATTTCTTGAAGATTATGACTGTATAATTAAATATCACCCAGGCAAGGCTAATGTTGTAGCGGACGCTTTAAGCCAACAAGTGCAAGTAGCTGGATTGATGGTTAAGGAATGGAATTTGTTGGAGGAAGTGAGTGAATGGAACCCGTAATTAGACCGACAGAGGGTAATTTTCTGCAATATTACAGTAAGATCTGATTTGTTGGACCGCATTAAAGAGGCTCAAGGGAATGACTGGATGGTGCAAAGGTGGACAGAAGAAGTGCAGAAAAGGGAGTTACAAGACTTTAACGTAAGTTCCGAAGGTATCTTGAAATTTCGAGATCGAATAGTGGTACCACAAGATGTATTGATAAAAAGGGATATTTTGAAAGAGGCACATCAGTCCAAGTATATAGTACATCCTGGAAGTAATAAAATGTACCAAAATTTGAAAAGGCTATATTGGTGGGATAATATGAAGAAGGAAATTGCTCAGTTTGTCCAAAAATGTTTGGTGTGCCAACAAGTGAAAGCTGAGCATCAAAAGCCCTCAGGTCTTCTACAACCTCTGGAGATCCTTGAGTGAAAATGGGAACATATTACTATGGATTTCGTATCAGGGTTACCCTGTACCCAAAAAGGTCATGACGCCGTTTGGGTAATAGTGGACAGGTTGACCAAATCTGCTCATTTCTTACCCGTAAATATGAAATATTCTATGGAAAAATTGGCCCAACTATACATGGATGAGATTGTGAGGTTACATGGATCCCTGTAAGCATTGTGTCAGATAGAGACCCACGATTTGTGTCTCGTTTTTGGCAACAATTACAAGGAATCTTGGGGACCAAGCTGAACTTTAGTACTACCTATCATCCCCAAACTGATGGACAATCAGAGAGGACTATTCAGACACTTGAAGACATGTTGAGGACCTGTATTCTAGATTTTGGTGGAAGTTGGGGACAATACATGGCTCTGGTTGAATTTGCATACAATAATAGTTACCATTCTTCAATACAAATGGCACCGTTTGAAGCTCTCTATGGAAGAAAATGCCGATCACCAATATTTTGGGATGAAGTAGGAGAAAGAAGAGTGTTAGACCTGATTTCAGTACCATGGATCGAGGATGCATATGAGAAAGTGAAAGTGATACGTCAGAGGCTTCAGACAGCGCAAAGTCGACAAAAGAGTTATACTGATAATCGACGAAAGGACTTGGAGTTTGAGGTTGGGGACAAGGTGTGAGGACTCGCAAAAACTATTATTTTATGCCTAATTTATGGCTTAATAAATTATTTAATTGGATTTTATTTCCAAGGAATATTTTCTAGTCTTATTAGACCTAAATACATGGTAATATAACTTCGTTATATTTTTAAAATGATTCGTTTCGAAAATTAATTTCCTAGAGCGCGTTTCGTAAAAATAGTGAATAGTACTTGGAGATTTTATCCGCGTAGTAGCACAATAAGCTTGGAATATTGGAGACTTGTACTATGGTCCAAAAATAGGTAATCTTATGAATAAATACTCAAGTGATAGTTAGTAGTGCAATCGTTATAGGAATTTTTCGAAAGTTCTGCGTATAGCGGTAAAATTTGACGGTACGCGTTTTCACACGCGCGACTTCAATTGAAGAACTTTAGACCCTTATTTCGGGACAATTAAGAGTGAATAATATTTACATGAATATATATGCCTTGGAGGTTCCGTGCACTAGTGAACTAAACGCGCGAGAAAAATCGAGTCCAAACGCACCCTAAATTACACTATTTCGAGTTGACTTTGAGGTGCATTTTGCACCACACAAAGAATCTTCCTTTGGAAGCCAATTGCATCAGCACTCTCTCTCTCTTCACCTCACTTGGCCGAACAACAAGAAGGAGAAGAACTCTCCATTTGCTCTTCATTTTTCATCTTCAATCCATGCACTAAAATCCACCCAAATCACACCAAACTTGGAGATCTCTTAGCAAACCACTTGGAGACTACATTTAGCTAACAAAAGGCTGCATCTTCACGGTTTCTTGGAGCTTCAAGAGGGCCGAAATTTTCTGGTCTTGCACACCTAAGGAAGAGGTAATGATCAACCCATGAATTCTTGTCTTTTGGAGGTTATATAGCAAGATTAAGCTCATGCATGCTCTTAGCTAGCTTGTTTATGGTGAAAATGAAATGAGTGGGCTCTTGGAATTCCCACACTTGGGTTGTTGTTGCTGATGTGATGTTGGTTGGTGATTATATTGTTGGTTTAGTGATATTAATGATGCATTAGTGGTGGGTAATTGGTAGGAACTTCATTGGTGTAAGAGGCTAGAATTTCCGAAAATGCCCCTGCCATGTTCGGCCATTTCCAGGCCCATTTTTAATGGTTTAATTGCTTGAATTGGATGTTTGTAGGATGTATTAGATGTGTGAAAAATTACATTGAAAAATATTGAGGTTTGATGGAGCAAATGAATTTTTTTTCCGAAACCAGCAAACCTGGAAACTGACTCGCGTATGTCTCTGACCAGCAGTAGTATTTTGGCTATAACTCTGTCCTCGGATGTCGAAATCATGTGCCGTCGGTGGCGTTTGAAACTAGACATTCCTAGCTTTAATTTGGTATAAAATGCACGTTCTGACTCTTTGTGACCAAGCCGAACCAAATGTTTTAAATTCGCTGTCCTGTTGCTCTGTTCGTCTGGAATGAAGTGTGCAGGCAGCAACTTGATGCCCGAATTTGAACCAGATGGGTGCCGAATTTGGGAATGATTTCTTCTGTGATATTTTAACTCTATGAATTTATTTTCCAACGGCGTAAGCCATGCTCGATTTCGAGCTATAATGACTGAGTTGTGACTGAATCAAGTGAACTGCTCTGTTTTGGAAAACCCTAATGTTGGACTGGTTTGGGACCAAATCTTGGAATGAACTTGTTAGTTGATGTTTTTGATATTAAACACTTACCAAAGATATTATGGGTGTATTTTAGACCCTTATTTCACAAATGAACCATGGTTGGATAACTTTCTTGGTTAAACGTTTGGAAAATTGGGAAATGCAAGTCAAAGGCAGAATGCCTTAGGAATTTTCTTGAACTTCGGTTGGCTCTTTAACTACCTTGCCGAAGGTATTTTCCCCCGAAATTCGATAGAGAGATACTTTCCATATATTATTGAAATACTGCCAATTTTGGTGCCGATTCAAGTTCGTTTCGATACCCAATTGAATTACTAAAGTTAGAGGTTCAAATCTGGAAAATTCTCATCCAGTCTTGAATTTGCTCAACTTCGGGCTACCGTATCTCGGTGCTCGAAACTCCGATTCTTGATCCGCTTGTTTTGTCATACACTTCACTTGCAACACTAATTGAGCTGAAAATTTCAGAGGCCGGTTTGCAACGTACGAATCGTGCCGAATTTTCAAAGTTGACCAAAAACCAACTTCATTCTGCCATGAAAACCGACCCTGCATCTTCAAGCTCATTTTTTGACCACTTTTCACTTTGATTCATGGAAAAGTGTCTTCTAGGAACTTATAGTACTCTCTAAGAGGTTTCTAGCGGTATAAAGTTTTCCAATTCTCGACTTATACCGAGCGAGTTATGATTTTTCAAAGATTTATCATAAAACTGGAAAATTTTCCAATTCCAAGAAAATAGAGTTTTTCAAAAAGACTCTTTATTCTTTTTAGATTCTTAAACGTTTTGCTTACGATTTTCATGATAAAAACTCAAATAATATTATACCTAATAAAAGGCAAGTTGAACCTCGATTTACGTGTAATTGAGGTTCCTTTTTGCAAAATAATTCTTAGATTGTACTAGTGTACAATCTTTCTTGATAAGTGGGTTAATTGCGTGATTATCCACTATTATATTGCCAGGCGCGCAAGGAGACCTTCAAGAGGATCTCACCGCGGACACCTGAACTCCCAGAAAATAATTCTTTTTGAATTGCTCGGTGAGTGTCAAGTGTGTGGAATTTGTTACTTGCTTGCTTGCGTAATTGTTGGAATTTTAAGAAAATGGGGACGGGTGCGTACTTTATCGTACCTGTTCTACTTTCAAATGAATGAATGAAATGTATTGAATGAATGAATGAAATGCAACGTTATGTCATGAATGCTTGTGTCGTTGGAGTGAATCTCCTCGACTTTCAAATGAATGGGGGACGCCCAAACTCATAGGCCGTCCTTAGACTCGAGCCAGCTATGGGCTTGGTCTGGGATTCGGACGAGCCATGAGATACACATAAGCTCGACCTAATAAGAGGTCTTGCTTGGCATACTTGTAGAGTATCGCCTAATAATAGACTTGTGGGCCCTTGGGGTGTACGGTGGACGGAGGAAAGTAAGTGGTGATCTACGGAAATGGAAATACCGACCCGGTTGACAGGAGGGTCAATGCGGGAAGGTATACGAATGACAACGGCAGATCAAGTGGAACTTAGCTCCTGAGAGCTCCTATATCCTTGAATTGTTTCTGATTACTTTTCTTGTTTGAATAATTGATTATTGAAAAGACGTGATTTTATTTATTAAAGTTGGGATTGTTATTTGATTACGTGCTTGCATGTGTGTTCTTGGCCTCACGAGCGTTAGCTCACCCTATAGTTTTGTTTTCCTTAACAGGACCGACTCTTGGAGATATATGGAGAAACCATCCGTTGTAATTTTGTTAAGACTCCTGTTATAAATTTTGACTAGGCCCTGGTTCGGGTTGTACTTTTGGAATTGTAAACTTGAAAAGTTTGGGCCCTGATGTGTACTTTGAATTCTAGTCGCTCATGATTACCCGATGTACTGGTTATACCTTAAGTGACTTATTAAGCTTGAACGCTTCCGCATTATTGTATTCGTGTTGCTCTCATCGAGATGTTTAATTCGGTTTTAAATTGAATGAAATCGCTTGAGTCCTGGCGAGAGCTGGGCAGGCGTCCGCGGATACCCTTTGGTCCGCCTTAGGGAGATGTGGGGCGTCACACAAGGTATTCTTGAAGATTACACCACTTCGAAGTCTCACGGCAGGAAAAGGAAAGAAGCTTCATCCAAGATACGTAGGACCATTCAAAATCCTTCAACGAGTTGGAAACGTGGCATATCGATTGGAGTTACCAACAAGTCTATCTAGGGTTCATGATGTATTTCACGTGTCCATGTTGAAAAAGTATCATCCCGATCCCACTCATATACTGAAGCCAGAGGAAATTGATATTGATGAATCTTTAACCTACGAGGAAAGGCCAGTGCAAATCTTAGATCGAAAGGTGAAGGAATTGAGGACTAAGCAAATACCCTTGGTAAAGGTTTTGTGGAGAAACCATGAGGTAGAGGAAGCTACTTGGGAAGTGGAAGAAGACATTCGCGCCAAGTACCCTAAGCTATTCAGTGATCAAGGTGAGAATTTTGAGGACGAAATTCTTTAAGGGGGAGAGAGTGTGAGAACCCTCATTTTTTAAAACCCAATTTCCCAAATTAATTGCCTTATTCTAGGATTTAAATCATATATTATATGTCCTTACATTAGCTTGTCTAGGTGTTACAAAAATTTTCATGCATTACACTTCATTCCTTTTTACTTGAAGTAAAACATTTTTCTTGAGTTGATTTTAATTAATGCACCACTTGCATTTTACCAAGTGTCTTTATATTAGTGGTAGAGACCTTACATGTAGGATTATAGGTGCTACTTAAGTATTGGTACATTTGGAAAGGTTAAGACACCATTAGTCAAAGATTAAGAAAGAATTGGACAAGTAAGTGGCCATGTGGCAAAACCCTAGCCAAGTATTTGTTAGACCCAAGATTTGAAGATTATTTAAACTAGCCAAAGCCTTTTTTTTTTCTTTGTGATGGCCGAATTTCTTAGCTTCAAGAGAGAGAGAGAGAGCTCCTAAATAAGGTTTTCTTACCTAAACAAATCAAGGACCAAAATTCAAAAGAGAGGAATTTAGGGTTTGTAAGGAAACTTTCTTTGTTTCAAGTGGTGAATCCAACCTTGAAGCCTCTACTTGGTGGATTTCTTGGTGATTTGAACACCTTGTGAGTAAGGTAAGTACTCTTTAATTTGGGGGGTTTTATGTGTTAGATCATCTACTATAAGCTCTAATCATGAATTGCAAGTTGTTGTGGGTGGAATTGGAAGTTAACCCCTTGAATTAAACAAGTAGTGGATGAATTCTTAGTATGCACACCAAGTGTTTAACTCTTATTCATGTATGTTTATGAGGTATTGATATGTTTTAAAACCCTATATAGTTAGATTTAATACTTGAGATGTGCAAAAGGTGAAAATAATGAGAAGAGTGGAAGTTGGGAAAGAATTAAAGTGTGCTGACCGAAACTTTTAAGCTTGCTGTCCGGTTTTTGCCCTGATGTTTCATGCATATTTTGGCTACAAATGTGAGTGATATATGTTGGGTTATGTGTGTGGAGGTTGTCTACAAAAAATTAGCCAATTTGGTTGAGTAAATTTTGAGTTGCAAGAAAAGGGACAAAACTGGACTAGGTCCAGAAACTTTCTGTCCAGTAATGTTGTAAAGGCTATAACGTTTTACTCACTGATCAGATTTGAGTGCTGTTTGTGGCATTGGAAAATAGATGCTTAGAGATTTAAAACAGTACCTAGATCATGTTCTGGTTCGTCCCAAGCAATCCGTGGCAAGTAGTGAAAGTCGGCTGCCCGTGCGGTACTGTTCATCCGAGGCAGTCCAGAAATTTCTTTTGACTTCTTAATTTTGAGCCACTTAAGCTGGGATTTTGGAAATGGTTTCTTCACAAAAAATTTAGCCTTATGAACCTAGTTTCCAACGCAATTGACAGAACCTAATTCTGACTCTCCTACCATGAGCAGTGACGGTTTTCCCGAGACTGGTCAGGCGAGGCAGTTTACCTATTAGGGAACTTTTGAACTTTAGTGAGTCTTTTCTCTTGTCAAGCTTTCATGTACATACTAGATGTGTTTTCCAATGAACTTTCACCATGGTTTAGACCCTATTTACATACTGGATTAAGTAGCTTAGGCTAGTTACTTGGTCTCTTCATGAACCTACAAGTTTGTAAGGAATGAATTCACTCATTAATGTTTCCACTCGTTGACCTAGGTTTGGGCAACGAAGGTGTTCGTAATTAAGGCGTTTTACATCGACTACCACTTTTTCTTGACAGGTAAGTGTTCCACTACCTGTTACTTGTTATGTGGAATATTTGTGTACTTGAAATTATTGAATTGATATTGTTTGAGCCAAACACTATTTTAATGAAATTGAGGCGAGTGTGTACTTTATCATACTCGACCTTCCTTGTTTGATTACTGAGGCTCTATTTACCGAATTAATTACCATGGGATGAAATAATGCGATATGTGACTGTGCTTAAGTTGTGTGGATGATATTCCACCGACTATTGTTATTGTTTGGGTACCCAACCTCACATGTGAGTCGTTCATATCGAGCGAACATGGGCTTGGTCGAGAAAGCCGATAAACCTTGAGAACTGTTTACTGTTCACTGAAACCGGTATACTCGAGTATTACCAAACTACTGTTTATGGAGTGCGGGCCCGGTGGGGGGTTGTTTGGTGGACGGAAACTGGTGAAAGTGGTGTTCTACGGACCTGTATACTGTTGCAAGTGTTGACGGAGTGTCAACAAGAGGCAATTATGATCAAGTTCAAGTGGACTTTTGGCTTTTGAAAGCCACTTGTATCCTTGAATTGAACTGTGATTAAACTGTTATTTCACTGTACGGTGTTTAGTTGGCTATTTTGTGATTTTATGTGGCTATGTGTTTGCTTGTTTTACCTGGAACCTCACTGGGTTTTAGCTCACCTCATTCCCTTTGTTTTCCTTAACAGATTGGGAAGGCTTTTGATCAAGGGCTTGCTTAGCTTATTTTTTTTCTTTTGCCGTTTTGCATTTTAAGGTTGTAACTTCCTTTTAAGCAGACTTGTAAGCTTAATTTCTTAAGTATGGTTTTATTATGTAATTTCGAGTAAAGTATGGTAAGTTGACATGATGATATATGTACTAAGCTGAAATGTTGGATTAGTGATTATTACTTGAATTAGGGTTTCAATTTCCGTTAGTGGATGATGTTACGTTGCTTCATTAATATTAGTAGTTCTTTGAACGACTGAGTCTTGACGAGAGTTGGGCAGACAGTCCGCTGATACCCTAGGGTTTGCCCTTGGGAAAGGTGGGGCTGTCACATGTGTGTACTAGATTTGGTGGTTCAGAGTGAGTTTTATATAAGAAAAATATGTGATTAGAAGTAAAAATAATAAGTGAGTGAATCATAGGTTAAAACCCTAATACGTGCGAAATAAGGAAAAACGGCTCGAATCGATGTGTACCATTCGCTACCAATTGAGTGCACCACTTGAACACTATTTTATTCCCTTAATACCTTTACTTTTATTTCAGCTAATTAACCCTAAAATATCCCTTAAACCAGCCACAATCTTTGACCAAAGAAAAGAGAGAAAAGAAGAAAATTTGAGATTCAATCCTAAGGTGACACTTGGAAGTCATCCAACCAACTTTGACTCAAATCAATTCCAACCTTCTTATCTTCCCTTGAACTTCATTTCTTCCTCGTTATCCTCCATAGTGGCCGAGAGTTTAAGAGAGAAAAGAGGGAAGAAACACTTCAATTCCAATCTTGATTTTTGGCCTTGTTTGAGTTGAATCCAAAATCTAAACCGATTAAACTCTCACTTAAGAAATTAGGAAGCTTTGTGTGGTAAAGTTTTGGAAGGAAAGGTATGATTGTCTCTTGCAAGCATCCTTGATGAGGTATTTTGGTTTCCTTTCCCTTTCTTATACTTAATCTTGTTAAAGTTTGGTTAGAAGCTTATAATCTTGGTTTATGATGGTTAATTAGTGAGTTTGCATGATATGGTGGAATGTTTAGCTAGGGTTTGATATTTTCAGTTGTGATTCTTGTTTTTATCTAGTATATGATGTTGATGAGCTTGGATAGGGACTTGGGATAGTGATTCAGGACATAAATGTGCTTTTCAAGCATTGAATCATCAAATTCCAGAAATTGTAGGCCAATCTGTCTTGTTTCTGACCTGTATATCCGAGCATGATAGAGGCTGAATCAGATCTAGGTCAAAACATGAAAGTTGTAGGGAATGGAGTTATATAGCTTCCTACAAAATTTCAGCTCAATTGTATCATTGTAGCATGTGAAATAACTAAAATACCACTGACTGCCGAATACCCTATTTTGCGGACAGCTTTCTATTTTCTCTGAGATTTCACATTTTGATCTAGAGAATGCATGATTTGGGTGTTGATGTCTTCATAGGAAACGTATTTCTCTGTTTTAAATTCAAAACTGTGAGGATCGAAAACAACCTAAGAGGGGGGTGAATTAGGTAATTTAAAAACTAGCCAAGATATGAGTCACCTTTTTGAACTTGCTTTCTTTTTCTAAAGGACCTCACAAAGAAACAATTGATGGACTAGCACAAGTAATTTGTGAGTAAAAGAAGTAAGCAATATATATTGCAAGACAGTAAAGAAAGGAATGGAATGGCAAGCCAAGTTTCAAACTTGACTAAGTTTGAATATCACTTTATATACCAAGTTTCTTCAAGTTGATCAACTTTCAACCAATCTCTTGCGTACGAAGGAAGGATCACTTCCTCCTTGGCTCAAGTCTCACTCGATCAACCAAGAAAGTTTTACAATCACTCGGATAACCCTCACAAAGCTACACTATTGAAGAAATTGAATCACACTTGAAAAGCTAAATAAAGATTACACGACTAAGAGTACAAATCTTCTTTTTGGAGTATTCTTGCACTAGAATCACTCAAGATCTGATGTAGACTTAATGTGTAAAAAGTTCTTTTGAAGAGTTGACTAATCTCAATTTATAGGAGACTAAAAAATTCTTCAATAAATGCTGTCAATGGATAGAAGGCAGTTGGAGAGTCAACTAGTCGTTGGTAGTATCGGATGTCCGATACTCTGATTTTCTGCATTCGAACGAAGACAGTGAGTTCAAGACAATTTCTTGAGATTCTTAGGTCGTCCTTTCCTTCCACAGTATACGTCCGAATGTAAACTTACAAATCCTTCTTCATTTCTTTCAGACGTTCGATGTTCCAGTGTTTTGCGTCTGAAGTATCGTAACGTTTGTCGGACGTCCGGTACTGAGGTATTGTGTGTCCGATCGAGGTCAGTGATCATAGAAGATTTGGCTTATTATCTTCGGACGTCCGAGTGTGAGTTCTTCATGCGTCCGAAGTTACTCAATGGTTGTTAGCCATCCGATATGGTCCTTTTGTACGTCCGACAGCTATTTCGGTAATTTACCAAACTTGATCCTGTTTGGGCTTCAAGTCTTTAACCTTGTGTTTGTTCCAAATCCTGAAAAAATCTCTTCAAAGAATATTAGTAACATCCAATTGTTTTGTAATCATC
Source organism: Coffea canephora (assembly GCA_036785865.1). NCBI lineage: Eukaryota > Viridiplantae > Streptophyta > Magnoliopsida > Gentianales > Rubiaceae > Coffea > Coffea canephora. Next base: position 27,129,843 of record CM071920.1, read on the forward strand.
AAAACTTATGAACTGAGATATACAATCTCCCCCTTTTTGATGATGACAAAACATTGGATGGAGCAAAAGAAATTTAGAATTTTTATTGCAGCTCCCCCTTGCACAACTCCCCCTCAAACCGACTCCCCCTTCTTTATAGATTTCATGACAAGAGTATTTGCAACTCCCCATCACTTATAAGATCCATATCCATTTACTCCCCCTTTTTGTCATCAAAAAACAGCCACATGATCAATAGATGAACCAACCAAATTTGTCAACATTCAATAGAAATTATCAATCAGACGAAATAGATCAATATATCAACATTATCAGCAAAACCAAACAACAAAGGATAAAGACATTCATTCATAGCAAAGGATAGTGACATCCATTCATAGAAGAAAAAAAAACATCAGTTAACAGAATAACATCAGTTTTACAGACCAAAAGAGGATTATGATCCTCAATACATAGCATACCAAAAGTTTTTCAATGCAAAAGATGAACTATTGTCCTAATGATGAAGTGCAGTGTCCTAGTAGTGCTTAGATGGTGATTTTAGATGATTCAGGCCTTCTTCTGGTTAGACGAAACTGCTCAGGATCCACTTAGTCTTCTTTCTCAGTCTCTTCATCATCTTTTTCAGTTGACTTCTCAGTTACAGGAGCCTTGCCTTTATTTTTGAGCTGAGAGCTAGAAGCATGTGCCTCTGGAGTGGCTTCAGTACCAGGAGTATGCTCTGTGGGTTGAGATCTTGGCTCTTTTTGATGAGCACTTTCATTGAATTCAGGGATTGGGGACACAAGGAGATTCATTTTTTCAATAAAAATAAACTACTGGGCAGGGGACATGGTCATCATGAGAGCATCTTCAATGAGTAGAACATGCTGTTTGAGCTCCTCAAGCAAGGAGATGACCTCAGAATTGGAAGAAAGTGACTTGCTGGCTGATTTTCTAGGGTGGATGGTGAATGGAGAGACATACATGAACTGATCACAGGGAGTCCTAGGAGTGACAGGGGTTTCGTGAAGATTCTTTCTCCTAATTTCTGCAACAGTCTCCTTATAACACCAATGGCCCTAAAAAAATTTCAGATTTTTTCTTTCAAAATATGCTTGTGAGAAAACTGTGGAGGCACTGTCTTTGGGTGATTTTTCAGTAAAAGGAATTTTAAAATGGGTAAAGATAGAGTCATAAATTTTCCATAAGAGATATTCCTATGACTATCAGTGCTAATCTTGAGTAGAAATTTGCACATCACAAACCCAAAGTCAATTTTGACTTTTTCAACAAAACAGTAAAAATAATAAAGCTCCATTTTGTTCGCATCAGTTCTGTGGCCATCAGTGGGCACCAACAGATTTGAAATGATGGTAAAAATGATCAAGTTCTGAGGGTTAAGATCTTCTAATCTTGCCTCAGCAGGAATGTTGAAGTGTGATCGAAAATAGGTCATGAGTTTAGCAATGTGAAAATGATGATAAGCAGAGGGATATTCCTCATATGAAAAGAAATTTGCAACTTTTCCTTTAAAACCAGATTCAATACTTGTTTTCAGAATGGAATTCACAATGTCAGGAGTTAACGTGATGTCTACAGAGTTGACTCTAGAGATGAGTTCAGTGTGTGAATTACCCTTTCTGAGATTTGTAAAGAACTGATAAAGCCTATCAGGGTAAAAAGTATTGGGGATGGATAGAAGATGAACCCATTTTTGGAACTCAAAGAGTTTAATGATAGGTTCGAGGTCAAGCTTACGAAATTCAGGAGGAGAAATGGTCCTTTGAGTGATGAATCCCTTTTGTGAGACCAACTCAAATTTGTTTTTGGCCTCATCATCAATGAATTTTGGTAGAGGAGAAGGTTCCTTAGCAGGCTGAGTCACTGGTTCCTTTCCAGAACGTTTCCTTTTTGCAGTTTGCTTGGTAGACAACTCCGTATTCTGAACCTCAAGCCTTGTCCGTGGAGATTTTCTGGTAGATGGCTCAAGGGTGTGCTGAACCTCAGCATTTTTCTCTGCATTTGATTGAGCAGTGCTTCCCTTTTAGGCAGACCTTTTTCTTTTTCCAGGTGATTTCGTGACAGTTACTTTAGCATGGGTGGGTTCCTTCATTTCTTCTGCATTCCTACTAACTAGATTTTCTTCAGAGTGATGCTCTTCCATCTGCTCATCAGATGGCTCAACAGTTGGAACATCTCGCTTCCTTTGAGCAGTTTGCTTCACCTTTCCACCTCGATTTGCAATTTTTTTTTGGATACTTTGGTGGAGGGTTCCACAATTTCAATATCCTTATCCCTAAGTCTAAAAGAGCGTCCGACCCCTGCAGAACCATCTCTAATTCTAACCATGATATAACGTAGTTGGATATTAATGTAGGGAGAGGTGCAGAGTGTATGAGATAGATGAAGAATGCAATATGAATTAATGTTGATGCACGAACCAACCATAAGAAGTCAGTTTTGAAAGCTTAGGGTTTCAGATACAAATTGGGGAAATATGAGGCAGTTGGAAGTTGGAAGAGATTATTATATCCAGATAACGGGTAATAAGGGTGTAATGGTGTCGATTGAATTAATTTCTTGGAACTTGATTAGAGGAGAGAGTAATTTGAAATTTGAATTTTGAGAGAGAACTGAAGGATTGCGTCCGAGACAAAGAAAGTAAATGAACTTAATGAGGTAGGTGGCTTCCTTATATGAAGCAATTTTTGAGTGTCGGACGGCCGAACGAAGTGACGCGTCCGACGCAATCGTCCGTACCAGAATTTTTCTGAAAAAGGGATGAAGAACACTGTCGGACGTCCGTTCTAATTTATCGGACATCCGATAAGAAGTGACCAAAGAGAAACTTAGAGAATTTTTTCTAAGGCGCCCAGTTTTGTTCTCAAATACTCAAATTGATCCAGTGGAAGGGCTTTTGTAAGGATATTAGCAATTTGATCTTTAGAACAAACATATTGAATACAAATTTCACCCTTGTGGACAAGATCGCGAATGAAGTGATACTTTATGTCTATGTGCTTAGTCCTAAAATGTTGAATGGAATTTTTTGTCAAATTGATGGCATTAGTGTTGTCACAAAACATAGGCACACAATTATACACTAAACCAAAATCATTCAATGTGTTTTTCATCCACAACAATTGAGCACAACAAGCATCAACCGCAACATATTCTGCTTCGGTTGTAGATAATGAAATAGCATACTGTTTCTTGCTGAACCAGGATACTAAGCAATTTTCAAGAAAATTACATATACCAGTTGTACTTTTTCTATCTATTCTACCGCCACCAAAATCAGCATCAGAGAATTCACACAAGGGAAGTTCACGACACTTAGGATACCAAAGGCCAAAATTCAAAGTTCCTTTTAAGTATCTAAAGATTCTTTTTATCGCATTTAAATGTGATTCCTTTGGACAAGATTGAAAACGAGCACACAAGCACACAGCAAACATGATATCAGGCCTACTAGCTGTTAAGTAAAGCAAGCTACCAATCATACCTCTATACTTCTTTTCATCAACTTTTGTACCTTCTTCATCTTTGTCAAGCTTGGTAGATGTGCACATGGGTGTCCCAACTTGCTTTGAGTCCTCCATTCCAAATCTTTTCAGCAGTTCCTTGGTGTATTTGGTTTGATTGATGAATGTTCCATCTTGAGTTTGTGTCACTTGGAGTCCAAGGAAGAAATTTAATTCTCCCATCATGTTCATTTCAAATTCTTTTTGCATGATTTTGGAAAAGTCCTTGCACAGTCTCTCATTAGTAGCACCAATTATAATATCATCCACATATATTTGTACAATCAGAAGATCACGCGAACTTTATTTAGTGAAAAGAGTAGTATCCACCATACCTCTTTTGAAACCATTTTCAATCAAAAAATCACTCAGACATTCATATCATGCTCTTGGAGTTTGTTTTAAACCATGTAAAGCTTTTGAGAGTTTAAAAATATGATTTGGATAATTTTCATTTTCAAAACCAGGGGGTTGATCAACATAAACTTTTTGATCTATAAAACCATTTAGGAAAGCACTTTTAACATCCATTTGAAATAATTTGAAATTCTTGAAACATGCAAAAGCCAAAAACATTCTAATAGATTCTAACCTAGCTACGGGTGCAAATGATTCTTCAAAATCTATTCCTTTTTCTTGAGTATATCCCTTAGCTACCAATCTGGCCTTATTTCTAACTATCTCATCTTTGTCATTCATTTTGTTTCTAAATACCCATTTAGTGCCAATGATAGGATAATGTTGTGGTCTAGCAACTAATGTCAAAATCTTGTTTCTTTCAAATTGATTTAACTTCTCTTCCATGGCTAAAATCCAGTTTTCATCTTACAATGCATCAACAATATTTTTGGTCTCAAAATATAAGACCAATGCAAAATTATCTATTAGTTGTCTAGAAGAGAAACGTGTTCTGACCTTTTCGAATGGATCACCAATGATAAGTTTCTTAGGATGATTTTGGACAAATTTCCAGACTCTTGGAAGATCATTAGGAGTGGTAGTGTCTCTGTCATTGTCATCCCCAGCTGGACTTTCTTTATTTTCACCTTCCTTTCAATCATTTTCTGATGAAGCTGTGCCTTGGTTACTGATTGTCAGTTTCTTTAGTTCTTCTTGAGCACCTGCATCATCATCTTCACCACAACTTATGGAAATGCCACCATTAGATTCATCGAAAGTGATATGTATAGATTCCTCTATATCCAGAGTCCTACGATTATAGACTCTAAAACCTCTCTTATTTTCACAATATCCCAAAAAGATCCCCTTATCAGATTTTTTATCAAACTTACCAAGATGCTCCTTGATGTTTAGAATGAAGCATTTGCAACCAAAGACTTTAAAATAACCAACAACAGGTTTTTTATCAAACAACAGCTCATACGAAGTTTTGTTCAAAATTGATCGTAAAATGACTCTATTCATGATATAGCAAGCAGTGTTTATAACTTTAGCCCAAAAGTACTTTGGTAAATTGCATTTACTAAGCATGGTTTTAGCAGAGTTCTTTTTTTCCTTTCAACCACTCCATTTTGCTGGGGAACTCTAGCAATGGAAAACTCATTTGTGATCCCATTGTTGTCACAAAATTCAGGAAAAGCTACAAAAACGAAATTTTGTTCCGTTGTCACTTCGGATTTTTATGATTTTCAAACCAATCAAATTCTGAACCTTAGCAAACAGAGAAACAAAGTTTTTGAAAGCATCATTTTATGTGCAAGAAACATCACCCAAGTGTATCTAGAAAAGTCATCAACAACAAAATAGAATCTTTTGGCACCAAGACTTGTGGTTTGAGTAGGACGAAAAAGATCAAGATGTAAGAGTTCTAAAGACTTTGAAGTGGAAACACATTTCTTGGGTTTAAAAGATACCTTGACTTGTTTTCCAAATTGGCAAGCATCACAAATACGGTCTTTACAAAAGCTGAGTTTTGGAAGCCCTCTAACCAGATCCTTTTTGGAAATCTCTTTTAGCAAATCCATATTGAAATGACAAAGCCTTCTGTGCCACAACCAAGGATCCTCATTTGCTACTTTGAGACAACTGAGGCTGGAAGAATCAACTTTCTCAAGAGTAACTACATAAATGTCATTAACTCTTTTTCCTTTGAAAATAATGTTGAACTTTGAGTCAAGAACAAGGCATTCATGTTTTTTAAATAACACAAACAGATTCCTATCACATAATTGATTGACACTTAGCAAGTTATAGCTCAGGTTGTCAACTAAAAGGACATTGTGAACAAAAGTTTGACCATTCTTACCAACATCACCAATTCCAACAGTTTTGGCTTTATTATCATCTCCAAAAGTAACCTTTCCACTTGCATTTAGCTTGGGGTTGATGAACTGTGATGCATCACCGGTGATATGTCTTGAGCATCCACTATCTATGAACCACTTTGATTCTTTAATAATGTTTACCAAGTTCATCTACACAAAAGTCCACAAGATAATATTTGGTACCCATTACTTTTTGGGTCCGTGAGAGTTAGCATTATATCTAACTATCCATATGCATCTCATACCATTTCTCATGTTTTTCTTAACATAACAGTTGCTATTCATGTGACCGAATTGACAACAAAAGCTGCACATAGTTGATAGATCATTCAAATGAACAGATTTAACAAAACTGACTTGACATCTCCTATGGATGGTAAAATCATTTGCATGATAATTTAACTTGTTCTGATGAGTGCTAAAGTGAGACTTTTTATCATTCCTTTGAAGGTAATTCTGTTTCTGATGTTGAAGCCACTGGCCAAGATCATTCATTCTTCTTTTCAAACAATTTTGTTCATTTTTGAGTATGTCACAGAAATTTATTTATTTTTTTAGAGTTTAGCATGCAAATCTAATGCAATCATTTTCAGATTATCATTTTCATTTTTCAAGTGTTTGTTTTGTCGATAAAGATTCGCATTGTCTTGAATTAGAAAGCTGATCTTCTGTTTTAGTTCCTTGTTTCTGACATAGGATTCTTTCAAACTGTTGTGCATTTTTTCTAAAAATGAATTAACATCATCATCAGATTCACTGTCACTATCAGTTAGAGAGTTACACGTAGTTACCTTGTGACAGCCCCACTTTCCCCTAAGGCGAACCAAAGAGGTTAGCGGACTGCCTGCCCAACTCTCGCCAGGACTAACGGTGCAGTATAGAGCGATCTTTCATGTTCCGGAACTTATAACGCGCGCAAATAAGGCAAAAGGGCAAAATAACCCAAAATAAAAGAAAATGAAATCTGGAGTCGGCCATGAATAGTAACCGACTCGTCCGAACCCAACCAAACATCGAATTACATATACCACATAACATTTAGCCTTTACAAACCAAAATGACGTTTAAAAGTGATACAAAAGTCACTACATATATGGTTTGCCAAAACAAAAGTGAAAACGGCCCTAATGATACATTTAGGGTCCCATTTTATATACAATACAAAAGAGTCATTCATCTAGTTCATTCGGCAACCATTTATCAAAATTCATTCCAAAAGAATCCTATTCCTGTAAGGAAAACAAAAGGAACGGGGTGAGCTAATTGCCCAGTGAGAATACAACTCAAGCAACCAAGTTCATGGATACATCAAGCTTAACAGTCCAATTTACCAAAATAAATAAAGCCACACATTAATAATGAGGATAAAAGGATACGGGTGGCTCTCAAGAGCCCTTTTCCTCGTTTGAATTCTTGATCAGGTCTCATTGACTCTCCGTCAATGTCTGAAAGGTAACCAACCGTAGACTCCTCTTAACTTCCATTCCCTTCCTCCTAACATTCCTCAACCGGGCCCGAAATCCAAACACTTACATTGTGGTATTACTCGAGTAAACCGGAATCAAGAGTCTCTCATACTACAAGATTCCCTATGATGTTGCCCCAAGGCACATTAATTGGCACGACCAAGCCCTCGCCGGCTCGATTCAATCAATAACCAATGGGGTTGAGCTCATGGATAATATTTGAAGTCATGTATTTCATTTCATATAACATTTCATATAACTTTCCAATAACATGCGAAACAATAAGTGAAAGTGATAAAGTACACTCTCACTTGGATCAGTCAACATTCAACATCTCAAGTACAAAGACCAAAGCCATGTAATAGCACATAAGTGAGTAGTACACTCACCAAGCTAGCACAATGTGGTTTCAAACACTTTAGTCAAAAGAACGTTGTGCACCACCGTCACGCCCTAAAAACATGAAACAAATACAATGAGACTCGATAACGAGTCATAAACCAAGGCCAAACATGACCCCAATAAGGTTCCATAAACATTTACAAACAATAGAGGAAACCAGAAATTTCGGAAATGTAACTAGCATTGGCCCGGAAAAATACAGTTTTGACGTCATTTTGCGGTAATGGCACAACTCTCACTACAATTATCGGATGGGGGTGTAAGACCCACCATTTCGAAGCCAAGAAACAGAGCTACAACAATATAGAAGGTCACTCAATCCCGTTCCTAACACAACTAGGTCAAATATGCAAAATACTATACCAGAATTCCCAAAACAGGTTTGCAAATCACACAAAACTGTAATTACTATAACTCAGTCCATACAAGTCCAAATGCCGAAATTCCAAAGGCATAAGTTATCTACGACATCCAGCTACATTTCATTAGAAGACACCAACTCCAAAATCCAAACCAATTCCAGTCAAAATGGCCAATTACTATCGCAGTTTTCGCATTCTGATCAAAGCAGAACAGCTACAGTAATTTCGTCATATCTCACTCTACACTAATCCAAATGACCTGCAATTTTGTAGGCACCTTTAAAATGTCATTCCCTACAACTTTCATGTTTTGAGCTAAGGCCAATTCGGCCTCTATCTAGTACCTAAAAATTCGGACAGAATGTACCCTTAAGAACCCTAGATTTTTCCAATTTTCTTCCAAAACAGAAATTGGTTGCAATTAATCACTTTTCCCACCTCCTTAAGTCATTATAGATCATTTCCATACATCATAGAGAGCCACACCATCATGCTTGAATTAAAACAGAAAATTCCCCAAAAATAATAAAAAGTCATCAATTCAACCACAAATCAAGAATTAATCCATAAACTTGCATCTTCTACTTCCACTAAGCATGATTTGAGCATCAATTAAAGAAGGAGGGTGGTTCTTCACAACTTACCTTTAAAACAAGAGAGAAAGAGCTATGAGTCACCTTAACCTTCCAAATAACTTCACACAACAACTCACCACCACTACTTGAAGGTGTTTTATGGAGAAAAATCAAGGTTGGATGGTTGGTTTTGATGATTGAAGCAAGATTGAAGCCAAAACTTGAAGAGGTTTTCTTTCTTCCTTTGAGAGAGAGGGCCGGCACTTGAGAGGAGAAAATGGTGCAATTTTTGGTTAATTTTGTGATTTATTTGGTCAATGGTAAGACATGGAATAGTAGTCTTAAAGGTAACCCAATCAAATGGTGACACTTGTCACCCAATTTAATGCAAGTCTATCACTTTGTTCCCTCTCACATCAATCCAAATAGCTTCCTCTAATTATCTCTTAACACCCGATAAAATAATTCCAGTATCCAAAACTTAATCTAGTTGGCCGAATTTTTCCGGACTTTTCGCACTAGTGGGTCCCACGTCCGGTATCTGCTCTTAATTTCTCAAAATCTATTCGATACTAGAAAAATCATCTAAAAATTATATCTGCTCCTTAAATTTATCTAGAAAAATTTTCTAATCACGAAAATGCAGAAAACAAGTCATGAAAAATAATAAAACTTAGAAAAATGAAAATTACGGGTTCTCACACTCTCTCCCCCTTAAAAGAATTTCGTCCTCGAAATTTCTCACCTTGGTTCACAAATAGCTCAGGGTATTGTTTTTTTCCACCTCCCAGGTAGCCTTTTCTATCCCATGATTTTTTTTTTTCGCGAACACTATTCTCTCTCCTACCCAAACCCTGCGATCCTTACAAACCATACCAAGACTCAAACGATGATTTTCCCCAAAGGTTTACTACTTTCAGGTAGGCGTGATACCTATTTCGTCCATCAGAATTGGAACTGACAAATGGATGAGTAACACCGGGATCTACTAATATTTCCGCAGAAATACCGCAATCGTACCTTCCTCAATATCAGGAGAATCGGGGACCTGTTGTGGCTCCAGTGAATACACTCGAGCTGCTACCTTAGGTTTCGTCCCATTCCCCTTATCCGGTCCCGTGTTGGTCTTTGACATAGTTTGAGCTCCCCTTCCTTCTTGCGTCATAAGTAGGCAGGTAGCAAGCTTGTGGTCTGCGCTTCCACAACGCAGACATTTGCCTCCTTTCTTCCAGCAATTGTCTTCAGAATGATTCGACTTTCCGCAATACCCGCAAGGTCCGCGTGCTACAGAAGCCGAGCCTCCTCTCTGGCCTCTCCCCAACTGGCTGCCTCGTGACGGGCTCTCTCGTGACACTCCCGGTACCCTTTCTTCCCCAATTCCTCGCCCAAACTTGGAAGGGGTACTCTCATTCCCCTGCCCCGAATTATTTCCAGGAAATCCTCGCTTTTTCGCCTGGAAATTTCTTACTTGAAATCTGGCACTCTCTACCCGTTGGGCCTTCTCAACGGCCTCGCTAAAAGCATTGATTTGAGCCACTGCGAGATCCTTCTGAATCTCCACGTTTAGGCCCTGGATAAAACGCCTAATTCGCCGTTGCTCCGTCACAATCAACCCAGGTGCAAATTTGGACAGGCGGGTGAACTGGCTCTCGTATTCCGCCACCGATTGAGCTCCTTGGCGGAGTCGGATGAACTCATCTTCCTTCCTTTCTTGAACCAGAGGAGGGAAGAATTTCGCGTTAAACTCCCTCATAAAATTTACCCAAGTCCTGGGCGTTTGTTCCCTCTCCCATTTTTGCCGAATGACATTCCACCAGGAGCGGGCCGCCTCTTCTAGCTGGAAAACGGCAAAAGTCACCTGCCGTTCTTCGGTATAGTGCAGGGCGGCAAAAATATCGACCATCTTTTCGAGCCACCTCTCAGCAACATCCGGATCAGGTCCCCCGATGAACTTGGGTGGGGCAAACTTTTGAAATCGTTCCAGAGCTCTGTCTTCGCTCTCAACATGATTGCCAGGGTTTCCAGGATTAGGGTTTGGATTCTGGCCTTGTTGCTGCACCACTTGTGCCAACAGGTTTGTCATTTGCTGCATAGCGGCAGCTATCTGTACATTAGGGTCAACTCTCGGTTCAGGATGGGGTCCAGAGGAGGTTTCTCCAGTACCCCGGTCTGGCGTAGGTTGCCTATTCCCGCGCCCACGGCCCCGTCCACTACGTGTGCCGTCCATACAATCTAAGTCGATCTAGGTCACAAAATAAATATACTGTTAATGGGCAATGGGCACCTAACCCCTCATTTTCGCAGCCCGAAACAGGAACAAGTAAACAAGAACAAATAATTACTCCACTCCCTCGTCGAGCATTTAAACACATAACACATATACAGAGAACACATAACAGTATCAACATGTATACAGAACAGTCAGTCAAGTACATATAAAGTCATCCATAGAATCGCAATTTCTAGTTCGCCCCATTCTTTCTAACCTAGACTCTCGTCTCTTTCGTATCCGGGTGCAAGAATCCCATTTAAGATAATTCACAACTCGAGCCGGCCGGTCCCAAGCGTAAATCATCCATATTATAGATTTCTACCCGACATACATATCTATCTTCCTCAAGTTGCATAATAAAGATTTTTACACTTATAACATGCCCCATTCATAACTTACGCTCAAACGAGCACTTAGACATCTCCATGAAATCAGGACCATAACACCACTTGGCCCTAGGCTCACTCCGCGCAGAGACCACGCGAAGTGGCTCTGATACCACCTGTGACAGCCCCACTTTCCCCTAAGGCGAACCAAAGAGGTTAGCGGACTGCCTGCCCAGCTCTCGCCAGGACTAACGGTGCAGTATAGAGCGATCTTTCATGTTCCGGAACTTATAACGCGCGCAAATAAGGCAAAAGGGCAAAATAACCCAAAATAAAAGAAAATGAAATCTGGAGTCGGCCATGAATAGTAACCGACTCGTCCGAACCCAACCAAACATCGAATTACATATACCACATAACATTTAGCCTTTACAAACCAAAATGACGTTTAAAAGTGATACAAAAGTCACTACATATATGGTTTGCCAAAACAAAAGTGAAAACGGCCCTAATGATACATTTAGGGTCCCATTTTATATACAATACAAAAGAGTCATTCATCTAGTTCATTCGGCAACCATTTATCAAAATTCATTCCAAAAGAATCCTATTCCTGTAAGGAAAACAAAAGGAACGGGGTGAGCTAATTGCCCAGTGAGAATACAACTCAAGCAACCAAGTTCATGGATACATCAAGCTTAACAGTCCAATTTACCAAAATAAATAAAGCCACACATTAATTGTAACATCCCGAATATTAGGAGGTTGGTTATGAAGAAAATATTAAAGTGCATTTCTTTGGGTTGATTTAAAACCTAATTTTGTTTTAAAAAGACTAGAAACCCTAATATTGTAGCCCAAAACCCTAGTTTACTTGTGACTAACCGGTTTTCCTAAATCTCTCATATTTTAATTGAAACCCTAATTTTAAATTACTGGAATTGGAAAATTCCTCACGTTTTCTTAAAAATTTCTTTTTATTTGAAAATTATCATTTATTAAAACCCTACTATCCAATTATTCCATGATAAGTGTAAATAAACCTAGAAAATAAGGTTTTATTCTTCGGTTTCAAGTTTGGAGCAAAATTAGGGTTTTCGCGATTTTCTGCCGGATGAATTTTCGGTACGAAGCAAGGACCAAATTGGGTGATTAAAAGTGACTTTTAAGTGAGAAATAATATGTGAGTAGTAGCAATGATATAAGGTTAGTGAATGAGAAGTAAAAACCCTAGTACGTGAGTTTTAAGAAAAACGGCGCGAACCGGCGGGTCCCGCGCATTACCGATTGAACGCACTGCTTGACCACCATTTTTCTTACCCAACAAGTTTGTTGACTTTGTACATAATATCTTCTTATATTGTAGCAGCCTTGACCGAAATTAGTGGCCAAGAAAGGCAAGAAAGAAAGAGAAAAAGAAAGGGTGGTGGTGGTGACACTTGTCACCACCTCATGGCTTCTTAACCAAGACCATTAGTAACCATTTAAATCCAACACTTAGCAATTTCTTCTTCATTTCTGCTGGGCTGGCTGAGAACAACAAGGAGAGAAACTCCAAAGGAAAATCTTTCATTTCATCTCCAAATCCAACAAATAAGTGAGGAATCGAGCAAAGTAAACCGATTAAACTTGTTTTCTAGTGACTAGCTAGTGAGTTGTGGAGTGATTCTTGAGGGGGAGAGCTTGTGCTACTCTTGGTGACTTTTATTCAAGGTAAGAGAGTTTATCTCTCCAAGTTTTACTTCTAATCTTGTTATATTAAGCCTAGTAACTTGATTTTATGGTGAGATTATGGATGATGAGCATGTTTTAGTAGTTTTCCCCAATTTATTTGATGCACTAGGGCTTATGAAAATTCTGCCCAAATGATTGTATGATGTTTATATGTTGCAATTGAGGTGTTATATGGTGTTTTGGTAGTGATTGGACCAAGAAATTGAGGAAAGATTCACTAGAAACTTAAAATTTCCAAAATCTGGAAAATGGTCTTAACATTCTGTCCGAATTTTTATCTATATGTTAGAGGCTGTTTTGGCCTTAGGTCAAAGAATAAAAGTTGTAGCGAATGACATTTTATAGGTTCCTACAAAATTTCAGCTCAAACGGAGCAACGCAGAACGTGAAAAGTCCAAAATACCCCTACTGTTTTAAGAATTTCCCAGCAGTCCGTTTCTTCAGTTCAGTCCAGTTTATCACGATTTTTGACCAGGATCCATTCTGATTTAGCTCTGGGCCAAAACATAAAAGTTTTAGTGTTCTGAAGTAGCTTTAAAATGCCTCAAAGAAAACCTGATTCGGACTTGTGTGCACTGAGTTATGTCCATTACAGTGTTCTGCGTTTAAACAGCCGGTGAATTGGTTTCTGGTTTAGTAATCTGAGATTTTGACTAAGTTACATTAGGAAATGGACTAAGTGACCTTCATGAATGTTGTAGCTTTGTGTCTTAGCTTCTAAACGGCATAGGTTTCGCCTTAATCCGATAAGCGTAGCCTCGGACAAGTTATTTCCGCTTTTATACGTCAAATCTGTCTTGTGCCACATTGAATTTCTGCACTTGTACTTGATGCAATTCTTGTTGTTATGATATTGTGAGCCTAGGGAACGGCTCTTGGCTTGAATTGTTTTATGTGTGATGTTGGGTTGTTGTTGAGAAAACAATGAAGCCTAAAAGGCTGGAAAATTAGGTAAACACAAAGGGCATGCTGCCCAAATTTACGCTCGAAGACTAGAGAACTACTTGCAACTTGAGTAAGGGTTAAGAGTGATTATTGCTTGAACAGTCTAGGGTACTTAAGTCTTCTTGTCCCAAGATATATAAATAAGGACTTGGCCGAACTTGTACCCTTGAGAAATGAAATAATGATTGCTCAAAGTACGTTTTCCTTGTACTTTCGACTCGCATGACCATTTCAAGTATAAATGTTAAAAAGTTTTATCATTTAAAAAGTGAGCGAGTATTTCACGAGTATTCTCCAAGTGAATTTCCATTTCTTGATTCTTATTGAACGAAACGTATAAGTTTCGAATTCTAGTCATGTTTCAACGTTCTCAAACTAAGTTTTATCGCAGATTTTGAACTCCGAACCCGGAGTATAACCTGGAAGTGACCAGTGAAGGCACTATATCTTTTGGTGAGTGCTTTCAAATACCGAATTGAACTTGATACTTGAACTTGATATGTGACCAATATGATTACCTGTTATATACGTGAATTGTTAGGGCAAGAGTGTACTTTATCGCACTTGCCCTTACATGATATACACTTGTTTATGGTTGCAATTGACTTGACATACTTGTTATGATGCGCGCACTCCCTGGAATTCCAGAAACCCTGTGGCGAGTTACTCTAGTCGAGCCGGCAAGGGCTTGGTCGATTGGGTAACGAACCCTGGGTCTCTTGTATTGTCGAGTGGAGTGATATCTCCTCGACTAATCGGTATACTCGAGTATTACCACCCATCTTTCTTGAGGATTTTGGGCCCAGCTGGGGGTTTGAACGGTGGACGGAGAGTCATGTAAGTGGTGTTCTACTGGATTGGTTACTTACTTGAAAGTTGACGGAGTGTCAACTACTACGTGATCAAGCTTCTGGTAATGCAATGGGAATTTGGCTCCTGAGAGCCATCCGTATCCTTATACTTTGGAGTGATTATTGTTTATTGGATTATTATTTCTTTTGAAAAACTTCTACACTCGCTCATTTTAAGATTGCTACTTGACGTGTTATTGCTCACATTTATGAACTCTTCGTGCTCGTTACTTTGCTATATCGAAAACTTGTACTTATAAACAATGGTCAATTTGCTATTTGGAACCTCACTGGGCTTTTAGCTCATACCACGCTATTTGTTTTCCTTACAGGGGATACGAGTGACGCGTGAGACTTGTAAAAGACTAGCGTAGCCTTTTGTTTTGACTTTTGACTTTTGGTCTTGTACTCGCGCTATTCCTCGAATGGAACATGTTGTACTTGGATTGTATAGGTTTTGAACTAGTTTGGTGTATTGAGGCTTTGTACCTCGATTTTTATCAATGTAAATTATAAGCTTGAATTGCGGATATTATTTATGGTTCATGGATGTGTGTACATGACTCGATTGAGATAGTGAGTGAGTCCTGGCGAGAGCTGGGCAGGCGCTCCGCCGAACCCTTTGGTACGCCTTAGGGGGAGGTGGGGTCGTCACAGATGGTATCAGAGCTCCTATTGAGCTCGTGCCGGGAGAGGGTTCTCGGACTGTGGGGATTGACTTGTTAAGTATGGAACAATTGTCTATTGTTGGGAACCTTAGATATGTATGTTGGGTAGGAATCTCTAATACGGGTGATTTGCTCTTGAGCCTGGCCAGCTTGAGTGGTGAATTATCATATTTTCGGATTCTTGTCCCCGAATACCAAAGAGTGACATCTTTACGATCAGTTGAGATCTCGTGTAATATTTGGATAAGTTTGGATGGTGAAAACAAAGGCACAGGGAATGCGAGTAGTCTGGACTTGAAAAATATTGAAGATATTCATGGGATTTGGGATCCTTCTTATTCACGTGTTTCGAGCCTTGATTAAGTGTAGTGCCTGAGCGATACCTAGGGTTAATGCTCTATAAGCTATGTGACTTGTTTTGATCGAATGTGTTGTATTGCCTTGTTTTATGATTTAGAGGGGTTTATGATTTGCATTAGTCTGTTTTGTGCTGTTGATATTTATATAGTTACTTAGTGGCTATATTCTATTATTGATTAGTTGGTTATATTGTTATAGTTGATTCGCTACGAACCATGGAGGGTAGAAGAAGTCAAGCTAAGGGAACTAATCGAGGACGCGGTCCTAGTCGTAGCCGTGGGGGTAGACAAGCCCAAGAACCGGTACGAGAATCGAGAGAGGAAAGAGAGGCAACGGTTGAGCCACAACCTGAACCCCAAGCTACAGGGGGAGATCAAGTGGCAACTGCCATCCAGCAAATGACCAATATTCTGGCCCGTTTAGTGGAACAACAGGGTCAAGCCCCTGTAAACCAACCTCGGGACCCCGATATGGGGCAGGATAGAGCTTTGGAGAGATTCCAAAAGTTCTCCCCACCCAAGTTTTTAGGAGGGCCAGACCCGTATGAGGCTGAGAAATGGCTGGAGGCCATGATAAATATTTTTGCTGCCCTAAACTATACGGAGGAGAGACAAGTCCAATTTGCTGTATTTCAGTTTGAGGGGCCAGCTAGGGCCTGGTGGAATGTAGTGAGGGCCAAGTGGGAGAGAGAAAGAACTGCATGGACTTGGCTAAACTTTGTACGAGACTTCAACGAAAAATACCTTCCACCCATCGTCCAGGAGAAGAGAGAGGACGAATTCATTAAACTTCGTCAGGGGATGTTGAGTGTAACTGAGTATGAGACTCAGTTTACAAAGTTGTCCAAATTTGCTCCCGAACTGATAGCTACGGAACAAAGAAAAGTACGGAGGTTCATACAAGGACTGAACGTGGAGTTACAAGAAACCTTAGCGGCGGTCCAAATTAATACATTCACCGAGGTTCTGGAGAAAGCCTTGAGGATAGAGACTGCTAGGGCACAAGTGAGAGCTTTCCATACAAAAAGGAGAGGTGGGCCTGGTGGAAGTCAAAGGCAAGGACAAAGTGATTTAGATATGCCACCTTCTAAGTTAGGTCGAGAAGATGGTAGTGAGAAAATTTCAAGGACGGTTAAGGAAAGTACTCCAAGAGGAGCTTCGCGTGGCTGGGCCCAAGCAAGAGGTACCTCACAAGGAGGTCAGACCTCAGCCCCTCAGGTATCTTGTGGGTACTGTGGGAAGGCCAATCATGTGGAGAGTGATTGTTGGCGAAAAGCGGGAAAATGTTTATGGTGTGGTAGCACCGAGCACCAGCTTGCAACCTGTCCCCGTAGATCACGCCTAAACCCTGAACAAGCAAGTGTAGGAGGAACTAAGCCAAGAGTGCCGGCTAGAGCGTATGCCTTGAACCAACAGGCAGTACCTGAACCAACAGAGATAGTAGAAGGTACGATTCGTAATTTCTATTGTTTAACTAAGTTTTGGCTATAGTGAGACCCGAGAGCCGGAAACGAATATATAAGGAAAATACCCTACGTTATTCGAAGTGCATGTATGAATTTCGAGGACGAAATTCTTTTAAGGAGGGGAGATTGTAACATCCCGAATATTAGGAGGTTGGTTATGAAGAAAATATTAAAGTGCATTTCTTTGGGTTGATTTAAAACCTAATTTTGTTTTAAAAAGACTAGAAACCCTAATATTGTAGCCCAAAACCCTAGTTTACTTGTGACTAACCGGTTTTCCTAAATCTCTCATATTTTAATTGAAACCCTAATTTTAAATTACTGGAATTGGAAAATTCCTCACGTTTTCTTAAAAATTTCTTTTTATTTGAAAATTATCATTTATTAAAACCCTACTATCCAATTATTCCATGATAAGTGTAAATAAACCTAGAAAATAAGGTTTTATTCTTCGGTTTCAAGTTTGGAGCAAAATTAGGGTTTTCGCGATTTTCTGCCGGATGAATTTTCGGTACGAAGCAAGGACCAAATTGGGTGATTAAAAGTGACTTTTAAGTGAGAAATAATATGTGAGTAGTAGCAATGATATAAGGTTAGTGAATGAGAAGTAAAAACCCTAGTACGTGAGTTTTAAGAAAAACGGCGCGAACCGGCGGGTCCCGCGCATTACCGATTGAACGCACTGCTTGACCACCATTTTTCTTACCCAACAAGTTTGTTGACTTTGTACATAATATCTTCTTATATTGTAGCAGCCTTGACCGAAATTAGTGGCCAAGAAAGGCAAGAAAGAAAGAGAAAAAGAAAGGGTGGTGGTGGTGACACTTGTCACCACCTCATGGCTTCTTAACCAAGACCATTAGTAACCATTTAAATCCAACACTTAGCAATTTCTTCTTCATTTCTGCTGGGCTGGCTGAGAACAACAAGGAGAGAAACTCCAAAGGAAAATCTTTCATTTCATCTCCAAATCCAACAAATAAGTGAGGAATCGAGCAAAGTAAACCGATTAAACTTGTTTTCTAGTGACTAGCTAGTGAGTTGTGGAGTGATTCTTGAGGGGCAGAGCTTGTGCTACTCTTGGTGACTTTTATTCAAGGTAAGAGAGTTTATCTCTCCAAGTTTTACTTCTAATCTTGTTATATTAAGCCTAGTAACTTGATTTTATGGTGAGATTATGGATGATGAGCATGTTTTAGTAGTTTTCCCCAATTTATTTGATGCACTAGGGCTTATGAAAATTCTGCCCAAATGATTGTATGATGTTTATATGTTGCAATTGAGGTGTTATATGGTGTTTTGGTAGTGATTGGACCAAGAAATTGAGGAAAGATTCACTAGAAACTTAAAATTTCCAAAATCTGGAAAATGGTCTTAACATTCTGTCCGAATTTTTATCTATATGTTAGAGGCTGTTTTGGCCTTAGGTCAAAGAATAAAAGTTGTAGAGAATGACATTTTATAGGTTTCTACAAAATTTCAGCTCAAACGGAGCAACGCAGAACGTGAAAAGTCCAAAATACCCCTACTGTTTTAAGAATTTCCCAGCAGTCCGTTTCTTCAGTTCAGTCCAGTTTATCACGATTTTTGACCAGGATCCATTCTGATTTAGCTCTGGGCCAAAACATAAAAGTTTTAGTGTTCTGAAGTAGCTTTAAAATGCCTCAAAGAAAACCTGATTCGGACTTGTGTGCACTGAGTTATGTCCATTACAGTGTTCTGCGTTTAAACAGCCGGTGAATTGGTTTCTGGTTTAGTAATCTGAGATTTTGACTAAGTTACATTAGGAAATGGACTAAGTGACCTTCATGAATGTTGTAGCTTTGTGTCTTAGCTTCTAAACTGCATAGGTTTCGCCTTAATCCGATAAGCGTAGCCTCGGACAAGTTATTTCCGCTTTTATACGTCAAATCTGTCTTGTGCCACATTGAATTTCTGCACTTGTACTTGATGCAATTCTTGTTGTTATGATATTGTGAGCCTAGGGAACGGCTCTTGGCTTGAATTGTTTTATGTGTGATGTTGGGTTGTTGTTGAGAAAACAATGAAGCCTAAAAGGCTGGAAAATTAGGTAAACACAAAGGGCATGCTGCCCAAATTTACGCTCGAAGACTAGAGAACTACTTGCAACTTGAGTAAGGGTTAAGAGTGATTATTGCTTGAACAGTCTAGGGTACTTAAGTCTTCTTGTCCCAAGATATATAAATAAGGACTTGGCCGAACTTGTACCCTTGAGAAATGAAATAATGATTGCTCAAAGTACGTTTTCCTTGTACTTTCGACTCGCATGACCATTTCAAGTATAAATATTAAAAAGTTTTATCATTTAAAAAGTGAGCGAGTATTTCACGAGTATTCTCCAAGTGAATTTCCATTTCTTGATTCTTATTGAACGAAACGTATAAGTTTCGAATTCTAGTCATGTTTCAACGTTCTCAAACTAAGTTTTATCGCAGATTTTGAACTCCGAACCCGGAGTATAACCTGAAAGTGACCAGTGAAGGCACTATATCTTTTGGTGAGTGCTTTCAAATACCGAATTGAACTTGATACTTGAATTTGATATGTGACCAATATGATTACCTGTTATATACGTGAATTGTTAGGGCAAGAGTGTACTTTATCGCACTTGCCCTTACATGATATACACTTGTTTATGGTTGCAATTGACTTGACATACTTGTTATGATGCGCGCACTCCCTGGAATTCCAGAAACCCTGTGGCGAGTTACTCTAGTCGAGCCGGCAAGGGTTTGGTCGATTGGGTAACGAACCCTGGGTCTCTTGTATTGTCGAGTGGAGTGATATCTCCTCGACTAATCGGTATACTCGAGTATTACCACCCATCTTTCTTGAGGATTTTGGGCCCAGCTGGGGGTTTGAACGGTGGACGGAGAGTCGTGTAAGTGGTGTTCTACTGGATTGGTTACTTACTTGAAAGTTGACGGAGTGTCAACTACTACGTGATCAAGCTTCTGGTAATGCAATGGGAATTTGGCTCCTGAGAGCCATCCGTATCCTTATACTTTGGAGTGATTATTGTTTATTGGATTATTATTTCTTTTGAAAAACTTCTACACTCGCTCATTTTAAGATTGCTACTTGACGTGTTATTGCTCACATTTATGAACTCTTCGTGCTCGTTACTTTGCTATATCGAAAACTTGTACTTATAAACAATGGTCAATTTGCTATTTGGAACCTCACTGGGCTTTTAGCTCATACCACGCTATTTGTTTTCCTTACAGGGGGTATGAGTGACGCGTGAGACTTGTAAAAGACTAGCGTAGCCTTTTGTTTTGACTTTTGACTTTTGGTCTTGTACTCGCGCTATTCCTCGAATGGAACATGTTGTACTTGGATTGTATAGGTTTTGAACTAGTTTGGTGTATTGAGGCTTTGTACCTCGATTTTTATCAATGTAAATTATAAGCTTGAATTGCGGATATTATTTATGGTTCATGGATGTGTGTACATGACTCGATTGAGATAGTGAGTGAGTCCTGGCGAGAGCTGGGCAGGCGCTCCGCCGAACCCTTTGGTACGCCTTAGGGGGAGGTGGGGTCGTCACATTAATAATGAGGATAAAAGGATACGGGTGGCTCTCAAGAGCCCTTTTCCTCGTTTGAATTCTTGATCAGGTCTCATTGACTCTCCGTCAATGTCTGAAAGGTAACCAACCGTAGACTCCTCTTAACTTCCATTCCCTTCCTCCTAACATTCCTCAACTGGGCCCGAAATCCAAACACTTACATTGTGGTATTACTCGAGTAAACCGGAATCAAGAGTCTCTCATACTACAAGATTCCCTATGATGTTGCCCCAAGGCACATTAATTGGCACGACCAAGCCCTCGCCGGCTCGATTCAATCAATAACCAATGGGGTTGAGCTCATGGATAATATTTGAAGTCATGTATTTCATTTCATATAACATTTCATATAACTTTCCAATAACATGCGAAACAATAAGTGAAAGTGATAAAGTACACTCTCACTTGGATCAGTCAACATTCAACATCTCAAGTACAAAGATCAAAGCCATGTAATAGCACATAAGTGAGTAGTACACTCACCAAGCTAGCACAATGTGGTTTCAAACACTTTAGTCAAAAGAACGTTGTGAACCACCGTCACGCCCTAAAAACATGCAACAAATACAATGAGACTCGATAACGAGTCATAAACCAAGGCCAAACATGACCCCAATAAGGTTCCATAAACATTTACAAACAATAGAGGAAACCAGAAATTTCGGAAATGTAACTAGCATTGGCCCGGAAAAATACAGTTTTGACGTCATTTTGCGGTAATGGCACAACTCTCACTACAATTATCGGATGGGGGTGTAAGACCCACCATTTCGAAGCCAAGAAACAGAGCTACAACAATGTAGAAGGTCACTCAATCCCGTTCCTAACACAACTAGGTCAAATATGCAAAATACTATACCAGAATTCCCAAAACAGGTTTGCAAATCACACAAAACTGTAATTACTATAAATCAGTCCATACAAGTCCAAATGCCGAAATTCCAAAGGCATAAGTTAGCTAAGACATCCAGCTACATTTCATTAGAAGACACCAACTCCAAAATCCAAACCAATTCCAGTCAAAATGGCCAATTACTATCGCAGTTTTCGCATTCTGATCAAAGCAGAACAGCTACAGTAATTTCGTCATATCTCACTCTACACTAATCCAAATGACCTGAAATTTTGTAGGCACCTTTAAAATGTCATTCCCTACAACTTTCATGTTTTGAGCTAAGGCCAATTCGGCCTCTATCTAGTACCTAAAAATTCGGACAGAATGTACCCTTAAGAACCCTAGATTTTTCCAATTTTCTTCCAAAACAGAAATTGGTTGCAATTAATCACTTTTCCCACCTCCTTAAGTCATTATAGATCATTTCCATACATCATAGAGAGCCACACCATCATGCTTGAATTAAAACAGAAAATTCCCCAAAAATAATAAAAAGTCATCAATTCAACCACAAATCAAGAATTAATCCATAAACTTGCATCTTCTACTTCCACTAAGCATGATTTGAGCATCAATTAAAGAAGGAGGGTGGTTCTTCACAACTTACCTTTAAAACAAGAGAGAAAGAGCTATGAGTCACCTTAACCTTCCAAATAACTTCACACAACAACTCACCACCACTACTTGAAGGTGTTTTATGGAGAAAAATCAAGGTTGGATGGTTGGTTTTGATGATTGAAGCAAGATTGAAGCCAAAACTTGAAGAGGTTTTCTTTCTTCCTTTGAGAGAGAGGGCCGGCACTTGAGAGGAGAAAATGGTGCAATTTTTGGTTAATTTTGTGATTTATTTGGTCAATGGTAAGACATGGAATAGTAGTCTTAAAGGTAACCCAATCAAATGGTGACACTTGTCACCCAATTTAATGCAAGTCTATCACTTTGTTCCCTCTCACATCAATCCAAATAGCTTCCTCTAATTATCTCTTAACACCCGATAAAATAATTCCAGTATCCAAAACTTAATCTAGTTGGCCGAATTTTTCCGGACTTTTCGCACTAGTGGGTCCCACGTCCGGTATCTGCTCTTAATTTCTCAAAATCTATTCGATACTAGAAAAATCATCTAAAAATTATATCTGCTCCTTAAATTTATCTAGAAAAATTTTCTAATCACGAAAATGCAGAAAACAAGTCATGAAAAATAATAAAACTTAGAAAAATGAAAATTACGGGTTCTCACATACCTCTTCATCGCTAATGGCCATGAAAGCCACTTGGGCAGATTCCTCTGCTTCTTCGACTTCACCTTCTGAATTGCCGTCATTCCAGGTGATCTGAAAATTGTTGAACCTTGGTTTTCGTTCAACTTTGCTCTCCTTCTTCCTTTTTGTTGGACACTCATTTGCATAATGTCCAGGTTGGCTGTATTCAAAACACTTATCAGTTTGCTTTTTGTTAAATTCTAGTTTCCCTTTATTTCTCAAGTTGTTGGACTGATTTTGGAAGGAATTGCTCGGGTCACCTTTTCTGAATCTCTTCTTATTGAGTATTCTTTTGAAGCCTCTTGTGATGAGTGCAATGTCACTGTCATCACCTTCCATGTCTTCTCCATCCAGGGAGGCTGTATCCTCTTCATCTTGTGAAGCTTTCAAAGCAATACTCCTCCCATCTTTGTGTCTTCTTCTTCCTGCACCTTAGATTTTAGTTTCAGCTCATAAGAGGTTAGAGATTTAATAAGAGATTCAATAGATAGGGTATTTAGATCTTTAGCTTCCTCTATGGCAGTCACCTTGCTCTCTCAATCCTTTGATAAGGCATTCAGAATTTTTCTGTTTTTCTCACCTAGAGAGTAGTTTTTCTCAAGCACTTCTAGATCCTTGATAAGATCATTGAATCTGCAGTACATCTTGTCAATATTTTCATGAGATTCCATCATAAAGGATTCATACTTAGTGATCAGGATGAACTTCTTTTGCTCTCTCACATTCTCGCATCCTTCATGGATTTCTCTAAGTTTATCCCAAATTTCTTTCACAAATCTACAGCCTTTGACTCTAATGGACTCATTTGAATCTAGAGCACTATATAATACATTCATAGCCTTGGCATTTAGAGTAAGATGAGTTCTATTTTTAGCAGTCAACTCACTTCTTGTTTTCGATCTCGGCCTATGGGTATTATCATCAATAATAGAGGCATCATATGCATCCCCATTAATAATAAACCACAATTTAATATCAATTGATTGCAAAAAGATAATCATTCTTTCTTTCCAACTCACATAATATGACCCAATAAACATAGGTGGTCTAATGATAGAATGTCCTTCAAAAAATATGGCATTATTGGTTGTCATATTTACTCCTAAGCCGATTGAGCTTAATCTCAAGGAGACCAAGCTCTGATACCAATTGTAAGGATCGAAAACAACCTAAGAGGGGGGATGAATTAGGTAATTTAAAAACTAGTCAAGATATGAGTCACCTTTTTGAACTTGCTTTCTTTTTCTAAAGGACCTCACAGAGAAACAATTGATGGACTAGCACAAGTAATTTGTGAGTAAAAGAAGTAAACAATATATATTGCAAGACAATAAATAAAGGGATAGAATGGCAAACCAAGTTTCAAACTTGACTAAGTTTGAATATCACTTTATATACCAAACTTCTTCAAGTTGATTAACTTTCAACCAATCTCTTATGTACGAGGGAAGAATCACTTTCTCCTTACCTCAAGT
The DNA here is from genome assembly GCA_036785865.1 of Coffea canephora. NCBI lineage: Eukaryota > Viridiplantae > Streptophyta > Magnoliopsida > Gentianales > Rubiaceae > Coffea > Coffea canephora. The sequence continues at coordinate 27,154,284 of CM071920.1, forward strand.
CTCACTCGATCAAGCAAGGAAGTTTTACAATCACTCGGATAATCCTCACAAAGTTACACTATTGAAGAAATTGAATCACACTTGAAAAGTTAAATGAAGATTACACAATTAAGAGTATAAATCTTCTTTTTGGAGTATTCTTACACTAGAATCACTTAAAATCTGATGTAGACTTAATGTGTAAAAAGTTCTTTTGAAGAGTTGACTAATCTCAATTTATAGGAGACCAAAAAATTCTTCAATAAATGCTGTCAACGGATAGAAGGCAGTTGGAGAGTCAACTAGCCGTTGGTAGTGTCGGACGTCCGGTACTCTGATTTTCTGCGTCCGAACGAAGACAGTGAGTTCAAGATAATTTCTTGAGATTCTTAGGACATCCGATCCTTCCACAGTATATGTCCGAAAGTAAACTTGCAAATCTTTCTTCATTTCTTTCGGACGTCCGATGCTCCAGTATTTTGCGTCCGAAGTATCGCAACATTTGTCGGACGTCCGGTACTGAGGTATTGTGTGTCCGATCGAGGTCAGTGATCATAGAATATTTGGCTTATTATCTTCGGACGTCCGAGTGTGAGTTCTTCATGTGTCCGAAGTTACTCAATGGTTGTCGGCCGTCCCATATGGTCCTTTTGTACGTCCAACAGCTATTTCAGTAATTTGCCAAACTTGATCCTGTTTTGGCTTCAAGTCTCTGACCTTGTTTTTATTCCAAATCCTGAAACAATCTCTTCAAAGAATATTAGTAACATCCAATTATTTTGTAATCATCAAAAGTTATGAACTGAGATATACAGAAACGGTATAAAGTGTACCCCAATCCGATAAGCGTAGCTTTAGTGGTGATCGAAACGCTAAGATACGTCAAACCTATAAATTTGGCTTCATTTTTCACTTTGATCTATATCAAATCAGCCTTTGGTCAAAACATGAAAATTTTAGTTCTATGTTTCAGCTTTCCAACGCATCTAAAAACATCTCAATCAGACTTTTTTAGCTTGAGTTATTGCCATTTGAATCTAGTGCTGACAACTAGACTAACAATGAAATTCTGGTTTTGTAATCTGCAAATTCGACCTAGATCAACTATGAATTGGGTTGACTTGTCTTCATGAAAGCTGTAACCATTTGTCTTAGCTTTGAAACGATACCTAGTACACCTTGATCCGATAACCACAGCTCCAATTATAGTCGAAACCGTGCAATCCGTTTTCGTGCCGTTTTCATTTTCGCGCGCACGCATGCATTTCTTTGCCCTTTTTGCCATTTTGGCCGTTTTAATCCTTATTTCCATTATGATGGTTGTTTGACTGATAGTTGAGTATAATCTTCTATCACAGGCAGTGACGACCAGGACGGACTCGGTGGACTAGTATAACTTGCCTTGATTTGCGTGCTAGTTATTTTGGATGAGTAATTGGGTTTGTTTATTGTCAAAGTGTTTTGTATATGTTAAATGGGTACTTAGGCGAGGGTGTAATTTATCTCATTCGACCTAAACTCATTCTCTGCTCTTGATTTAATATGTGAGAATACATGTCTTGTATTGAGTATCACCCCTTGTGCTGTTGGGGTGATTACATGATTTGAATATTTTGATGAGTACTTTGTTGAGAGATTGAATATCTCAGGGCTTGGTTCCAACCCGGTTCCATGGGTAGACGAATTATTAGACCCAGCAGGGGCTTGATCGAAATTAATCCTATGCTAACCTTGGAATTTTATTTTTTGTTAAATCAAAGTGATTTTACTTTTGCTCGAGCTACTGTGTATTGATGACTGGCCAACGAGGGTTGATAAGTTGAACGGGGAAAGTAAGTGGAGTCTACGGACTATGAGTATTTTGATTGACGAAATATCCACAGGTGGTCAAACTTGGGGAATTGAACTGGCTTTGAAATCACTTGTATCTTACCATTGTGATGTTACATTTTTTTATTGATGCGAAATAACTTAGTTTACATGTTTATTTGGATGTGATTTTATGTTTTTACCCCCGATTATTGAATAAGCATATAGCTTACTGTGACGGCCCCATCTCCTCCTAAGGCGAACCGATGGGTCGGCAGACCGCTTGCCCAACTCTCGCCAGAACTACGAATCAAAACATTCATAAACCTTACCAAACAGTCCAAAGAATTTCGGGAAAATGAATCATCGAAAAGTGCAAAAAAACTGCGGCCACATCAAAATCCGACCAAATTTTTTCTTCCTCGTTCAAGATTCGCACTCGCTCGATTTCCCCAATGGATACAAGAAAGTTCACATAACCATAGAAATGTACAATTTCAAATGAATATGCTCGAAACACTTGATTACACACTTATATACATATATACATCAGGGTCTTCAACAAATTAACCTGAAATACAAGTCATAGTAAGCATATGTATACAAAAGACAATTAGGGTTTCGGTTACAGAGGAGCAAGATCAAAAGAAGGTCTAGACTAGCTCGACTCTTTCTTCAAAAATCATAGCTCTCAGAATATTGAACCCTGTAAGGAAAACAAGGATAACGGGAACGAGGTGAGATTACGCTCAATGAGGTACCACAAGTACAAGTAGTCAACAATCATGGCATTTCACTTTTAAGGCACATATACAAAACATATAAGGAAATGAACAAATATCTCAAATAGAAAGGATACAGGTGGCTCTCAGGAGCCAAAATTCCCATTGCAGTACTTGATCCCAACTCGTTGATACTCCCGTTAACGTTCGAAGAAACAAACATGACCGTAGGCCACACTTGACATCAAATTCCATCCACCGAACATACCCCTTGCCGGACTCGAACACCACACATAGAACAGAGATGGTAATACTCGAGTATACCGAAAATCCAGAGTCTCCAATACCCAAAGATTTCCTAGAAACAGACTACAGTGACTCTTTATCTAATCGACCCGACCCTTGCCGGCACAACTCAAGTAACTAACCACAAGATTTGAGCTCAGAGGTCACAGAAGGGTCGTTGGATACAAGCCTTCAAACGACGTCAGAATAGACACAGATAACAGATTCAATTTCACACAATAAACTATCATACAGGCAAGAGAACGAGTGTGATAAAGTACACCCTCGTCTCATTCAAAATAAACAGAGTCATTCAAGTCACAGATTTCAAGTACAAATAAACCAGTTAAGCAACAAATCAGGGGAGTGGTATACACTTACCAGTTCAAGCAAAAATAACTTCAAAAGTTTCCTCCCAAAAGATGGCTTTGGTCACCGTCACGTCCTAATAACAACCAAGGTAAAACAATTATGGTTTCCCCATCTACAAACCCAGGAAACGGAATGCACAAATGAGACTCGATTACAAAAGAAATAACAATGTGGTTTTGGAGTAAAAAGGTAGCGCTTGGTTTTAAAAACATGAACAACCCTAAAACCTTTCGCTCAAGTCATGAATACATCCAACTAGCTCTCGAGTGAAAATTTGGGCAGCACGCCCTTTGTATTTACCTATTTTTCAGCCATTTATGCTTTCATTATTTTTCTTAATTTAGCCCCAAAATCACACACAAATAATCTTACCACAATAGCCTTTCACTAGATTCAATGTCATTCAATTACAAAACAATGCTAGCAATGCGACTGGAACTAATGTTCAAGACAAATAACAAAATAACAGATTTGACATCTCTTGGTGTTTCGATCACAATCGAAACTACGCTTATCGGATTGGGATACAATTTATACCGTTTCGAAGCTAAGTCAGAGAACTATATTTATTATGAAGACATCTACATTCAATTCGTGCATTTTCAATATCAAAAGGTGACATCTCAGAGGAAAACAGAAAACTATCCGCAAAACAGTACATTTGGTAGTCAAGGGTATTTTTGTCATTTCACATGATACAGTGCTCTAATTGAGTTGAAATTTTGTAGGCAGTTAGTTAACACCATTTCCTACAACTTTCATGTTTTGATCTAATCCTGATTCGGCCTCTAACATGGACGAATTAATTAGGTCAGAAACAGGACAGGTTGGTTTCAGATTTCTGGAATTGATTATTCAAAATAGAAAACTGTCCGCAAAACAGTATATTTGGCAGTCAAGGGTATTTTTGTCATTTCATATGATACAGTACTCTGATTGAGTTGAAATTTTGTAGGAATCTAGTTAACACCATTTCCTACAACTTTCATGTTTTGATCTAAGCCTGATTCAGTCTCTAACATGGATGAATTAACTAGGTCAGAAACAGAACAGGTTGGTTTCAGATTTCTGGAATTGATAATTCAATGCTTGAGAGGAAAATAGAAAACTGTTCGCAAAACAGTACATTTGGCAATCAAGGATATTTTTGTCATATCATATGATACAATGCTCCGATTGAGTTGAAATTTTGTAGGTAGCTAGTTAACACCATTTCCTACAACTTTCATGTTTTGATCTAAGCCTGATTCGGCCTCTAACATGGACGAATTAACCAGGTCAGAAATAGGACATGTTGGTTTCAGATTTTTGGAATTGATGATTCAATGCTTGAAATTCACATTTATGCCTTAAATCAGTACCCCATGTGACGCCCCCATTTCTCCCTAAGGTGAACCAAAGGGTATTCGCAGGACGCCTGCCCAGCTCTCGCCAGGACTCGGTACAATTTCTATTCAAACTTAATACAATAGTATCTAAAGTGATAAGGCAAAGTAAAGAAATGCGAAAAACTTCTATAACTTCTCCAACCTTACACCACAAGATCACGATACATAAGTTATCCAATCCTTACATCAGGATTTCCCAAAGATACATTCAATTCCAAAATGTGCAACAGCCAAAAGTCCAGCCAAATACATTTGAAACCTAATACAAAAGTACATCAAAAGAAGGTTCCATCAAGTTCCACTTCATCCATCCCTATTTAGGAAAACAAATCTACGGGGTGAGTAAAAACGCTCGTGAGGCCAATAACACACATGCAAGCACGTTGTTCAAGTAACAATCCCAATTTTTCAGGTCGAGTAATAATATTTCAATAATTGACAATTCAAGCTAGAAAAATAAATAGAAACAATTGAAGGATATAGAAGCTCTTAGGAGCTATTTTCCACTTGCACGATCACGAACCTCCACGAGCTATTTTCCACTTGCACGATCACGAACCTCCACGAGTTGACACTCTATCAATCGGGTAGGTTTAGTCCGTAGAACTTCACTTACACGTTCCCCTTTCATCTTACATACCACACTGGGCTCACAATACATTTATGAGGCGATACTCCACAAGTATGCCAAGCAAAACTTCTCAATAGGTCAATCTTATATGATCTCAGGGTTCGCCAAGGAGCCCGACCAAACCCATGCCAGCTCGAGTCCAAGGTTAGCCAATGAGAGAATTGGGCGTCCCCCACTTAACATGTAAGAGTCGAGGAGATTCACTCCAAACGACTTATGCAACCATAGCATAAACAAGCACTTAAACATTTCACTTAAATTCACTTAACAAGTCACCTCAAATAATTCAAGCACTTCATGTCACGAAATTCAAGTGCAATTTACTTAAATGAGAACGAGTGCGATAAAGTACACACTCGACTCGGCACTTCCAAAATTTTCATTTATCAAAAGAAATTAACACGTTGTCACACACTTGACACTCACTAAGTGATTCAAGTAGCAAGTTCAAACGATAGTTTAGGCGTCTCCCGTGAGATCCTCTCGAAGGTCCTCTTGAGTGCTTGAGTATTTAATAACAAACTATCATGTATAAACCCCAATTATCGAAGAAAATTGTACTAGAATACAATCAAAGAAAATCTCATGAAAATGAGCCCTATTTACTCGTAAATCGAGGCTCAAAGGCGGGGTTTTAAAGCACAAGAGAAATCTGGTTTTCATCTCTAAATTCAAGTGTAAAATGATCATGTGATATCGAAGGGAAAAGGAGAATTCGAAAAACTCCATTTCCTTAAGTTTCGAAAATTTCAGCTTTGATACGAGATCTTTGAAAAATCGTATCTCACTTTTTACAAGTCCAAAATTGGAAAACTTGGTACCGTTGGAAACATCTTCCAAAGTAATAAAAGTTCCTAGAATACACTTTCCCATGATTCCAAATGGAAAGCATTCAAAATTGGCTCAAAGCTACTGTTTTAGGCTTGCGAGACAGTTTTGAAGTTGATTTTTCACCAACTTTGGAAATCCGGAAAAATTCATAGAATTTGAACTAGCATCTCAAATTTGAAACTCAATTAGAGTTACAATCAAAGTTGAAAACAAAATAAGTGGAACAAGAATTGGAGTTCTGAGCACCAATATATGGTGGCTCAAAGTTGCTAAAACATAAGACCGTTGGGCCAATTTTTCAGATTTAAATCGCTGACTTTGGGACATTGGTTGAACATTGAAACGGACTCGGAATGGCACCAAATTTGGTATTATTATCCTACCATATAAGGGCTATTCTGCTACCAAATTTCATAGGAAAATCCATTCACAAAGTTGGTTAACAAAACCATCAAAGTTTCCAAATCTCCAAGGCAAAACTGCCTTGCACCTCTAGTTCTCTTTTTCTCAAACCTTTGGCCAATAAAAATGCCTAAAACATAGCTCATTTATGATAACCAGGTCTAATAAGGATTCAAGATACATTTGGTAGGTGATTTACACCAAGAATTTCGAATAACAAGTCCCAAGTCAAGATTGGTTTCAAATCTGTTCAAAATGAGGGTTTTCTCCCACAAAGTCAGTTTCGAAATCTAGCCATAAATCACTCAATTCAACTTGGAATTGAGCGTACTTGGTGGCGTTGAAAACTAGATTCATAAAGCTATAATTTCTTAGAAGAAATAATGTTTAAAATCTGTGACGACCCCACCTCCCCCTAAGGCATACCAAAGGGTTCGGCGGACCGCCTGCCCAGCTCTCGCCAGGACTCACTCACTATCTCAATCGAGTCATGTACACACATCCATGAACCATAAATAACATTCCCAATTCAAGCTTATAATTTACATTGATAGAAATCGAGGTACAAAGTCTCAATCCACCAAACTAGATCAAAACGAATACAATCCAAATACAACATGTTCCATCCGAGGAATAGCGTGAGTACAAGTCAAAAATCAAACAACTAGTCTATGCTAGACTTTACATATCTCACACCTCGCTCGTACCCCTGAAAGGAAAACAAATGGAGTGGAATGAGCTAAAAGCCCAGTGAGGTTCCAAATAGCAAATTGACCATTATTTATAAGTACGAGTTTTCGATATAGCAAAGTAACGAGCATAAAGTGTTCATAAATGTGAACAGTAACACGTCAAGTAGCAATCTTAAAATGAGCGAATGTAGAAAATTTTTCAAAAGAAACAATAATCCAATAAACAATAATCACTCCAAAGTATAAGGATACGGATGACTCTCAGGAGCCAAATTCCCATTACATTACCAGAAGCTTGATCCCGTAGTAGTTGACACTCCGTCAACTTTCAAGTAAGTAACCAATCCAGTAGAACACCACTTAAACGACTCTCCGTCCACCGTTCAACCCCCAGCTGGGCCCAAAATCCTCAAGAACACGGGTGGTAATACTTGAGTATACCGATTAGTCGAGGAGATATCACTCCACTCGACAATACAAGAGACCCAGGGTTCGTTACCCAATCGACCAAGCCCTTGCCGGCTCGACTAGAGTAACTCGCCACAGGGTTTCTGGAATTCCAGGAAGTGCGCGCATCATAAACAAGTATATCAAGTCAATTGCAACAATAAACAAGTATATCACGTAAGGGCAAGTGCGATAAAGTACACTCTTGCCCTTACAATTCACGTATATAACATGTAATCAGATTGGTCACGTATCAAGTTCAAGTATCAAGTTCAATTCGGTATTTGAAAGCACTCACCCAAAAGATATAGTGCTACTGGTCACTTTCAGGTTATACTCCGAGTTCGGAGTCCAAATCTGCGATAAAACTCAATTTGAGAACTTTGAAACATGACTAGAGTTCGAAACTTAGACGTTTCGTTCAATAAGAATCAAGAAATTGAAATTCACTTGGAGAATACTCGTGAGATACTCGCTCACTTTTTAAATGATAAAACTTTGTAACATTTATACTTGAAATGGTCATGCGAGTCGAAAGTACAAGGGAAAACGTACTTTGAGCAATCATTATTTCATTTCTCAAGGGTACAAGTTCGGCCAAGTCCTTACTTATATACCTCGAACAAGAAGACTCAAGTACCCTAGATGGTTCAAGTACTATTCATATCAACTCGACCCAAGTCGCAAGTGTATTTATATAGTCCTCGAGCGTAAATTTGGGCAGCATGCCCTTTGTGTTTACCTAATTTTCCAGCCATTTAGGCTTCATTATTTTTCCTCAACCAAAACCCAACATCACATGTATCAGCAATTCATGTCAAGAGCCGTTCCATAGGCTTACAACATCATAAGAACAAGAATTACAATAATAGCAAGTGCAGAAATACAATCTATCACAAGACAGATTTGAAGTATGAATGCGGAAATAACATATCCGAGGCTACGCTTATCGGATTGAGGCGCAACCTATGCCGTTTCGAAGCTAAGACTCAGGGCTACAATGTTCATGAAGATAACTTAGTCCAGTTTCTAATGCAACTTAGTCAAATCCTCAAATTATAGAACCAAAATCCAATTCGTCGGCTATTTATCCACACTGCACTGGAATGGACATAACTCAGTGTACAAAAGTCCAATTCAGGTGTTCTTAGAGGCGTTTGAAAGCTAAGTCATAATACTACAACTTTCATGTTTTAGAAAAAAGCTAAATCAGTACGAATCCTAGTCAAAAAACGTGATGAACGGGACTTAACTGATGAAACAGACTGCTGGGAAATATTTGAAACAGTAAGGGTATTTCAGACTTTGCATGACCTACGTTGCTCCGATTGAGCTGAAATTTTACAGGCACCTACAAAATACCATTCTCTCCAACTTTCCTTCTTTGATCTAAGGCCAAATCAGCCTCTAACACACAGATACAATTTCGGACAGAATGTTGGCAAATTTTCCAGAAATCTGAAATCTTTAGTTTTTAGTGGAACTTTCCTTAATTTCTTGGTCTAATCACTACCACAACACCTTATGAAACCTCAATTGCGACATATAAGTATCATACAACAATTTGGGCAGAATTTCCACAGCCCTAGTTCATCAAATAAATTGGGAAAAAACCTCTAAAACATGCTAATCATCCATGATTCCATCACTATAATCAACTACTAAACTTAATTTAACAAAATTGAAAGCAAAACTTAGAGAGATAAGCTCTCTTACCTTGAATAGAGGTCACTAAGAGCAGCCCAAGCTTTCTCTTTCCAAACTTTCACCACCAAACACTAACTAACCACCCAAGGACAAGATTAATCGGTTTACTTTGTTAGATTTCTCACTTAGTTGCTAGAAATCAAGAAGAAATGAAGAAGTTCCTCCCTTGTTCTTCCTCTCTCTCTCTCTCGGCACTTAGCAGAAAAATGAAGGAAAAATGGGGCTTAACTTGTCTTATAAGAGAGTAAGAGAATTAGGACTAATGGTGTCCACAAATCTTGGCCAACACTTGGACTAATCTTGACCACAAAATTTTCTTTCTCTTGCCTTGCCTTTGAGCCACACATTCGGTCAAGCTATCATCATGAGGGGGAAGATATTTTGCTCAATTAGTAATGAGCTTATACAGTAAGAAAGTGGTGGTCAAGTGGTGCGTTCAAACGGTAGTGCGCGGGACCCGCCGGTTCGCGCCGTTTTTCTTAAAAACTCACGTACTAGGGTTTTTACTTCCCATTCACTAACTTTATATCATTGCTACTAATCACATATTATTTCTCACTCAAAAGTCACTTTTAATCTTCCAAATTTAATCCTTACTCTGTACCGAAAATTCATCAGACGAAAAATCGCGAAAACCCTAATTTTGCTCCAAACTTGAAACCGAAGCGTAAAACCTTATTTTCTAGGTTTATTTACACTTATCATGGAATAATTGGATAGTAGGGCTTTAATAAATGATAATCTTCAAATAAAAAGAAATTTTTAAGAAAACGTGAGGAATTTTCCAATTCCAGTAATTAAAATTAGGGTTTCAATTAAAATAGGAGAGATTTAGGAAAACCGGTTAGTCACAAGTAAACTAGGGTTTTTGGCTACAATATTAGGGTTTCTAGTCTTTTAAACCAAATAAGGTTTTAAATCAACCCAAAGAAATACACTTTAATATTTTCTTCACAAACAACCTCCTAATATTCGGGATGTTACAAAATCTGTCCACAATTAGTTCACATTTGAGCATCAATTTGCTGCTCAAAACAGAGCTCCCAGTGTAGACGTGAAACAGGACAGTCATGTTTAAATGATTGGTATGGACTACACAGGTGGAACCAAGACATGCATTTTATACCATTGGAAATCTGGGAATGTCTAGTTTCCATTGCCACAAACAACACTCGATTTTGACATCGGAGCAAAAAGTTATAGCCAAAACAAAAACATTGCTAGAGCAGTTATGGGAAAATTTCCAATTTTTGCTGATTTCCGAAAACACATCATTTGGCCAACCAAATCATGAAATTTTTTGATGAAATTTTGTACACAACCTATATTACTCATATACATCAGAAACAAGTCATTAGAACCTCAAAAATTTACACTAAAATGCATGAAATTCACAGGGGCAGAATCGGGAAAAATTCTCCCTTTGACCTCCTTTGGGTTTTCATCCTTAACATCACTCATTTCTAGTATAACAAGCACTAAACCAACATTAATAACACCATAGTTCATCAAATCAGTCCATCAAACCATAGTGGGTATTCATAGAGCCCACACACCAAAATCCAACATAAATAAAGCTACCCACATGCATGCATGAACTCATAAGTGCACTACTACTTCCATAAATCAAGAATTTCAAGGTTGATCATCACTTACTTTAGTTGATGAACCAAGCAGACATTTTGGTCCTCCTTAGCCCAAGAATAACCCTGAAAGTAGGCTTCTTTCCTAGCTTGATGTGGTCTCCAAGTGATTAGCTAAGTGTGGTTAAATTTTGGTGTGATTTGGTGGAAGATTGATGAAGAAAATGGAAGAGCTTTGGGTTGTTTTTTCTTCTTCCTTGGCTGGCTGGAATGGAGTGAAGAGAGAAAGAGAGTTTTGACCAAAATGAAGCTTCCAAGAGAAGCTTTAATGTGTGGTCCAAAATTGAGCAAAAGTCAACTCTCCCTCGCACGCGCAGGCACGCGTTTTGTGCTCGATTCCTCTCGAGTTTATTTCACTTGTGCACTAAACTTTTAATGCACTTTCATTCATATTATTATTATTCACGCTTAATGGTCTCAAAATAATGGTTTTAAGTTCCTCAATTATATCGCGCGTGTGAAAATGCATATTTTCGATTTGTACGCGATAACGTGAAATTTTCAAGAAATTCTTATAACGATAGTATTACTAACTAATACTTGGATACTTAAGTATAAAAATACCTATTTTAAGACTAATGTACAAGTCTCTCATTTTCCAAACTTATTGTATTCTCGAATCGACTGTTGACTCCAATCACGTATTCACTATTTTCACTTAACGAGCCTTCAAAAACTAAATTTTGAAACAAGTCACTTTAACAATATAACTAAACTATAGATCCATATAATTAGGTCTAAGAAGGTTAGAAAATAATATTCGGGGCAATTGGCCAAATAAATAATTAAATGAGCTAGAATTAGGAGTTTAAAATAGATAAATTTTCTGAGTCTTCACACCCCAAGCCCCTAGCCAAGCTTATTAACATCATATACTAGATTAAAACAATAACTAAAACTGAAACTATTAAACCTTAGCTAAACATTCCAACATATCATACAAAACTCACTAATTAACCGTCATAAACCAAGATTAAGAGATTCTATCCAAACTTTAACAAGATTAAGAAGAGAAAGAGGAAAGGCAGCCATGATACCTTCCTAGGATGCTTGTAGGAGAAAACCACAACCTTTCCTTCCAAAACTTTATCACACAAAGCTCCCTAAGTTCCTAAATGAGAGTTTAATCGGTTTGGGTTTTGGTTTCAATCTCGAGCAAGGCCAAAATCAAGATTGAAATGGAAGTGTTTCTTCACTCTTTTCTCTCCCTAAGAGCTCGGCCATGATGGTGGAAAATGAGGAAGAACTGAAGCTTCAAGAAGGTCGAGATGATAGGAATTAGTTTGGGTCAAAGTTGGTTGATGACTTCCAAGTGTCACTCTAAGATCAAATCTCCAATTTTTCTTCTTTTCTTCTTTCTTTTGGTCAGAAATTTTGGCTGTTTGGAGGAGATATTTAGGGCCAATTTTTCTGAAATAAAAGTAAGAAAATTAAGTTAATAAAGTAGTGTTCAAGTGGTGCACTCACTCGGTAACAAACGGTACACGTCGGTTCACACTGTTTTTCTTTAACTCGCACGTACTAGGGTTTTCACTTATAACTCACTAACTTATTATTAGCACTTCTAATCATACACTTTTTCTTATATAAAACTCACTCTTAACCACCAAATTGAGTACACACTCCATACCAATTATTCATTCTACCAAAAGATGCAAAAACCCTAATTTACGATAACAAGAAAACGAAAGGAAAAACCCTTGATTCTATGTTTAATTGTAATTATTGAGAGGGTGAATGAGTAGTTAAGCTATTGTAAAATAATGGATTCCAAATAAAAGGGACTTTTTAAAAAAATATGAGGAATTTTACAAGTCCTCACAATCACACTACCAACATGCACAAAAAAAAAAAAACCCCACCAATACCCTAGTATGCACAAAAATCCTAACTTATGTCCTTCCTTTAGAAAAATCATAAATTGAGTTATAAATATAAAAAAATTCATAAAACTTGGCTTGTTAAAAACTGGACTTCAAATACTAATAATATTTAGAAGACACCTCAAAGAGATTTAGGTCATAAGTTGGTCCAAATTGAGCCATAAACTACTCCAACATTCCTATGTTTACTTGTGCAGGACAGAATTTTCAGTCAATTTTGCCAATTTCCTAGAATTTATATACATTGAATCAAACTTTTAATTTTACATCGTAGGAAGCCCTATGAGTCTAGTTTCAAACGCAACAAACAGAACTCAATTCTGACTTTTCTATACGAAGTTATAGCCAATTTCCCAAAGCTGCGCAGAGCCTCCTGCGAAAATTTCTAGATTTTCTAACAACTTGAGATTATGAAATTTTTCTTAACAAAATTCACTCCCTTGGCTCAAATTCAACCATTAAAACAACCAAGAATCTAAGGTAAGTGAGTTTACATAAGGGTTATAAAGACAAGTAAAATTTCGGTTGTGACGCCCCGAAAAAAAAATGAGTTTGAGAACCCGGAAATTTTGTAATTTTCTAGGGTTTATTTTTTTAATCGCCCGTTTTTCTACATTTTCTTGATTAGAAAAATTCCCCAGATAAAGTTTATGAGCAAAAATAATTTTAAAATGATTTTCCTAGTATTGGAGAGTTTTTAGAAAATTAAGAATATATAACGGACGTGGGACCCACAAGTGCGAAAAGTTCGGAAAAATTCGGCCAATTAGGTTAAATTCCGGATACTGTGTAAAATTTATCGGGTGTTAAGAGATAAGTAGAGGATCTGAATTGATTGATGTGAGAGGAAAAAGAAAAGATAAGATTGCATTTATGGAGGTGACAAGTGTCACCATTGTATTGGAAATAGCTTATGACTTACTATTCATTTTCTTGACTTTTTGACCAATTGCTTAAATATCTTAAAAATCACACAAAATTCATTCTTGTCTTCAACCTCTTGGCTGATTCTCTCTCTAGCAAAGAAGGAAGAAAAAACTTCTTCAAAGTTTGGCAATTATCTAGCTCAAATCCTCCAAAACACTTGCTTGATCTAGTTTCTACTCCATAAAACCTCTTCTTTTAGTGATAGTGAGTTGTTTGGTGAAGTTGTTTGGAAGCTTAAGGTGACAAGTAGCTCTCCCTCTTGTTTTGCTAAGGTAAGTGGTGGATGAACACCTCTCCTTCCTCTAATGATGTTCAATTCATGATTAGTGGTGTTATAAGATGCAATTTCATGGATTATTTCTTGAGTTTGGTTGAATTGGTGAAGTTTTATTATTTTTGGGGATTTTTCTGTTTTCATAGGGATATGATTGGGTGGTCATGTATGATGATTGGAAATGATGTTTAATGACTCTAGGAGGTGGAAAAAGTGATTAAGTGCAATCAATTTCTGTTTTGGAAGAAATTTCAGAAAATTAGGTTTTGTAGTTCTTCATTCTGCCCGAATTTATTGCACCATGTTAGAGGCCGAATTGGACTTTCCTCAAAACATGAAAGTTGTAGGTATTGATGAGTTTGAAGTGCCTGTAAAATTTCAGGTCATTTGGATTAGTGTAGAGTGAGATATGCCGATTTTACTGTTGTTGTTCTGGGTTGATCAGAATGCGAAAACTGCACTTGTAATTGGCCATTTTGACTGAAATTGCTTTGGATTTAGGTGTTCGTGTCTTCTGATGAAATGTATCTGGATGTCTTAGCTACCATATGCCTTTGGAATTTCGGCATTTGGACCTGTATAGACTGAGTTATAGTAATTACAGCATTATGTGATTTGTAAACCTGTTTTTGGTGTTTCCGGTTGAGTATTTGGCACATTTGACCTAGTTGTGCTAGGATTTGGACTGAGTGGCCTTCTACATTGTTGTAGACCTATCTCTTATCTTCGAAACAGTGGGTATTGCACCTTCTTCCAACAATCATAACGCCTTTGGTACCATTACCGCAAAATGACGTCAAAACTGTTTTTCTGGTTTTGAGCTTAAGTTTCATTTCCGGATTTTTTCCCCCCTAGCTTGACTTGCACTAGTATTACTTGGAGCTTGCTGAATGACTATGGATGAACTTGTTGTTGTGTGTGTACCTTTGGGACTGGCTGAGGAAATAATGAAGCCATGATGGCTGGAAAAGTTAGCAAATGTAGGGGAAGTGCTGTCCAAACTTTTAAAGGATTTGTTTGCATTGAGTTTGTGATCTAAGACTTGGGTTTGAGCAAGGCAATGATACATGATGGATGATTTCTGAGCCATTGAAGTGAGTGACCTCAAACTATTTCTGAAGTTCTTTATGAACCGTTTCCTGCATTATTTACTTTTAAACTGTTTCCAAAAGTTACTTTTGAACTGTTTTCTTGCATATCATGCGTACTTGCATATGAGTGTCCCTTGGTTGCTGTAATTCTTGACTTATTGGCTTGTCATTATTAATTGAAAATGTGTTAAGTACTTTCGATGATTGTTAAAACGAGTTTTCTAGGCGAGTGTGTACTTTATTGCACTCGACCTAAATAAATATGAATTTTCAATGATTAATGATTAAATGCTAGTTGCGCATGATGTAAGCCTTTTGGCTGAACTGGCCACTGCCCTTCGTTACCGATCGACTCGAGCCAGAAGCGGACTCGGTCGGGCGATATGGTGACCCTGGGTGAATTTGGTATACTCGAGTATTACCTTGTAGTCCGGCTACGTCCGGATGGGTGGAGTCCGGCCAACGTCGGATGGGTGGAGTCCGGTCAACGTCCGGAAAAGGGGATGAACGAATAAAAAGATGAACGAGGGTTTATTTATAAAAATGAAATTTTCAAATAATTGGAGGAATAAGGGGAAATGTCAGGGGAACGAACAAATGAATAGCTCCATGTGAGCGGTATCCTTTTAATGAATATGTTACTATCGCTTTTCATTGTAATTGTTTCTTGAATTATTGATTATTGATGGTTAATGTGTTGGCTTTGTTATGAAATTTCATGTTCGGAACCTTATTGAGATTTTAGCTCATTTAGCTTTGTGGAATTACCATGTGGTGTCATTTTCTGCTTTTGTTTTACTCTCACTGTGCAAATGTTGACCTGTAACAAAATTACATTTTTACCCCGGTTACTTGTTGAACTTCTAAAGCATTACAATGATTTCACTGGCTCACGAGAGCAAAAATACGTACATCTGATTTCTGAACCATGACATCAATGAAATGAATTTTTGTGAAAACTATTTGATTACTGATTTTACTGGTTACTCACTGGGCTTTTAGCTCACCCCAAAAATGTTTTATTTCCCCCCCCACAGGGCTCAAGGCGAAGGAAGGGCTTGTTGTGCTTATTCACGTGACTGGATGGCTTATATCGTGTACAGTTTAAGTTTGGATCTATTTTATGTACGAGTTGGTCTTGTATAAATATTTGAAATTGATATGGATGTAAGTATACATTCCACGATTGGAATCAGTTTCCGCTGCATTTGTGACATGTAATTATTGGAGACTTGGATGTATGTTTGTGGACCATGTGATGTATATTTGAGATTTATATTGTAATTCATTTGAGGATTGTAGTGATCGACTGAGTCCCGGCGAGAGTTGGGCAGGCGGCCCGCCGAACCCTCTGGTTCGCCTTAGGGGGAGGTGGGGCCGTCACATCGGTATCTCACACTTATCCCATTCCATTTGTTTTCCTTAGCAGGGGTTGACGCGAGAAAAGCTCGAGAAGATGTATAGACTTTTGGTTATAGAATAGTTGATTTTGCCCTAGTACTTGTTATAAGTTGACTAGCAAGATTTATATATTTGTGGTGGTGGTTATAGTTAGTAACTTCTCTAGGGTTTTCTTTCTGGTACTAGTGGTGTGTATGGCTTGATGTAATAATTTATACAACTTTTGAAGATGTAATAGTGTAAATAGAACTTTCTTTTAGCGTGAAATCTATTTTCTCATTTGTGGTATAGAGTCCTAGCGTGAGTTAGGCAGACGATCCACCAAGCCTTTTGGTACACCTCCAGGTACAGCGGGGTCATCACAACTGAAATTACATCAAATTTGGTACACTTAAACCTCCATATGTGGACTACCCCTCTATCAAATTATAGGCAAAAACTCAAGTGGGAAGGCAATTAACAAAATGACTAAAGTTCATGAAATTTTCAAAGCAAATCTGCCAACCCACTCTTTCTTTCTTTCCAAAGGTTTTTGTCCAATGAAATCAATCCCAATTCACTCCACTTTTGAAACCAAGGTTCCAAAAATATTTAATAAGCATTTGATGGTTAAATGACATTAAAATTTTTGAAATATAACCACCCAAAACAGGTTTGACCATTCGGCCAACAAGGAAGGAAAAACTTCCAGTTTCCTAGCTTTGTTGCATTTTTTAAATCAAGTCATATCTAACTTCATACAAACTCAAATTGAGAATGGTTTCTGGCTTTGGAAACTAGGTTCAAAATTTTACAATTTATCAGAAGACATCATTTTGAAAATCTTTCCACAAGTGGGATAAAATCAAGCCACAAGATGCAGCTTCCAGTTTCATTCATATAAACAGTCAAAACAGAACAGCCAACTTTGCCGACTCACTGTGGTTCACTAAAAATGAACCAGCAGGAGATTTTTATACCATTGGAAAGCTACGAATGTCTAATTTTGAATGCCACAAATGGCACTCAATTTTGACTTTTGTATAGAGAGTTACATTCGAACAAAGAACACTGTTCGAGAAACCCTGCTATACATTTTTTTCCAGATTTGAATCTTGCCAAAACTCAAGTTTTGTGCAACCAAATAAAACGATTTTTGAAAGGTACTTTGTACACACAATATGCAACATATATCAATCAATTTTATAGTCAACCATGTATCAAAATTTTGAAGTAAAAACTGAACAACATGGACAGAATTTTCAGCCAGCATGCATCTTCCTCTAGCTTTCTTTTTCAACTTTTCAACTCGAACTACACCATATCTCATCAAAACAAGTAACAAACATGCAATTAAACACACCATAATCCTCAAGACCTCTACCTACAAAGCCACCTCAAGTCCACTAGCTAAAGTCAACGTTTTTGTGAACCTATCAACAACCCAACAGCTAAACTAACTTAGACTAGTTTACTACTAAGCTTTGAAAGGAAAAGTTGAAGGGTTCTTCGGATAGTTACCTTGCTGCCAAAAGAAGAGTAAACACTTGATTTTTGAGCCCTTAAATCACCAAGTTCCTTCCTTGATTAAATCCTCCTTCAAGCTTGCAAGAAGACCCAAGACAAGAAGCAATTTTTGGAGAGCTATGTGAAGCAAAAATGGAAGACTAGAAGCTGAAAATTTTGAAGGAAAAGGGGGGGGGAGAATCGGCCAAGCTTGAGAAAGAAGAAGGAGTTTTGTGTGGTTAGGTGGTGACTTGATGTTGTGCAAGAAGATGGGACATAAAGTACTCTTGTGCCCCAAAAGTCAACAATCGGTTAGTGTGCAATTAGTGCTCCTAATTGAGTTTAACTTAACTCACTCACTCTAATCCCTCAATTAACTTTTCTTAGTCTAAAATTCGCTAACGAAATGTTTTAAAAATATAAATGAGACATTGTTGTGTACAAATGGATTTGAAATGAATGAAATAAATTATTCGGAGTAAACGGGTGAATAAATAATTAAATAAACCGGTACAATGAAATAAAAGTAAGAAAATAAAAATTCGCGTCCTCACATCCTTCCCCCCTTAAAAGAATTTCGTTCTCGAAATTCATACATTGATTTAGGAACAAATTCTAGATATTTCTTTTGGATCTCCTCTTCTACTTCCTAAGTTGCGTTCCCCATTTCATGATGTCTCCATAAGACCTTCACTAGGGGGTTTGCTTGTGTCTTAACTCCTTCACTTTTCGATCAGAAATTTTTACCGGCTTTTCTTTATATAACAATTCTCATCAAGTCCTACTTCTTTCATTCAAATCTCACACTTATCAATCTTAACAAAAGTTGATGCTCTCTCGGAATTTTCAAAACTATCCTCAGGTGCCGTTAATGATCTTATCACAAGTCTAAAGGTGTGAAACAACAAATTAAATATACATATATAAGCCGTAAAATCAATTAAAACAAAGTAAATTTTTCATATATTATAAATGATTGTAATAGTTACATTGAATTAGAATAACTTCATCAAATAATTCCAAAAGAAAGGGGAAACAACAAAATCATAACGGAACATGCTAAGTCTCAATATACAAAACAACAAAAGGATGTCATCTCTTATACAAAATTACAACCTCTAAAAGTGCCGGTCTAACTTAGGGTAAAACTGCAATCCCTATTCGTCGAGTGGAGTCAGATCCATCTCTACTCGTAGTGTGACGCCCCCGCTTCTCCCAAGGGCGAACCCTAGGGTATCGGCGGGACGCCTGCCCAACTCTCGCCAGGACTAACGAAACAGATTAGAGCTATCTGTTTCATTTCGAAACTTACAAACGCGCGTAAACAAATCAAAATAGTAAAATAACCCAAAATAAAATAAAATGAAATCCGGAGTCGGCCATGAATAGTAACAGACCCGTCAGAACCCAACCAAATACCAAGCAAACATTCACATCTTAAAACTTAGCATTTACAAGCCAAAGTGGCATACAAAAGTATTCAAAAGTGGATACATGTCTAGTTTGCCAAATTAAAAGGAAACAGTCCCCAAAAGTACATTTAGGATTTTAATACATGAGCTATACAAAAGATATGTTCAACTAGCTCAATTTGGCAGCCATTTGTCAAATCCAGACCAAAAGTGTTTATTTTCCTGTAAGGAAAACAAAAGGAACAGAAAGGGGTGAGCTTGCGCTCAATGAGGTACCAAACAGATAGCAATAAAATCATGGCATTTCACGTTTAGCAACTCAAGTACACATGCCAGATATAAAGCAAAGGAACCAATGATTCAAATCAGAAGGATACGGGTGGCTCTCAGGAGCCAAATTTCCAGCGCAGTACTTGATCCAAACCGGTTGACTCTCCGTCAACGTATATAGAACCAACGCGTCCGTAGACCCCTCTTTACACCGAACTCCGTCCACCAAACACCCCTTTACCGGGCCCGCTCACCGTAACCGAACAGAAATGGTAATACTCGAGTATACCGGAATCAAGGGTCTCAATACCCAGAGATCCCAAAACAGACTACCGTGGTTCATTATCTAATCGTCCAGGCCCTTGCCGGCCCGACTCGAATAATTTAGCCACAGGATTTGAGCTCATAGGTCACAGAAAGGTCGTTGGTTACAAGTTTCCAAACGACGTCCGAACAGATACAGATACAAATATCAGATACAGATATAGATTCAGATTGACACCAAAATTGGCATATGAACAGACAAGAGAATGAGTGTGATAAAGTACACTCTCGTCTCAAACAAATTAAACAGATTGCAAAGCAGAAATCAAGTTAAACAACAAAGGAGGGGAGTGGTACACTCACCGGCTCAACTTCAAAAGTTTTTACTTCAAATTGGCCTTAATCGCCAAGAAACCCTAAAATAACCAAAATAAACCAATTGAAGGTTTCACATCCATAATCGAGTAAACAAAATGCACATGAGGCTCGACTACTAGTTGTATGCCTCGCCAAATAATTACTAATGCAAGGGTACAAAACATGATTTTTGAGAACAAAAAGATAGCATAAAGACCTAGGTTCAACAACCCAAAAGCCCTTTTATTTCTACCAAAAGGCAAATCCAACTTAAAAGAACCAAACGGCCTAGAAAATCGGATAGCACTTCCCCTAAATTTCTTACTTTTCCAGCCATTAAGGCTTCATTATTTCCTCGAATCAGTCCCAACATCTCACAAAAAATTCACCTCATTTCCAAAAGCCATTCACTAGGCTCAAAGTAAAAGTTAACTAGGAAATGACCGGAATAAAAGTAAGCCTTGAAACATACAAACAAGTACAATGAGACTCGATAACTAATCATAAATCAATGCCAAATATGACCCTAATAGGGTTCCATAAGCATATACAATCATTAGAGAAAACCAGAAAATTCGGAAATGCAATTAGCTTTGGCCCTGAAAAAATAGTTTTTGACTTCTATTTGCGGTAATGGCACCAAATGCCCTATGATTATTGGATGAAAATGTAAGACCCACCATTTCGAAGCTAAAAGACAGGGCTACAACATCACAGAAGGTCACTAAACCCAGTTTTGAGTGCAAACAGGTCAAAAATGCAAGATACTACATTAAAACGTAAAACGGATTCACCAAAACGCATTCTAGCGGAAATATCATAACTCAGGCTCTACAAGTCCAAATCCAGAAATTCCAAAACTGGTTGAAAGCTAAGAAACAGGGCTAAATTTCATCAGAAGGCCTCAACAACTCATTCGGAAGCAATCCAGACCAAAACAACCAATTACAGAAGCAAATCCTAATTTCGGGTAAAACCAGAACAGCAATAGTAATTTCGACTTATCTCATTCTACACTACTCCGATTGACCTGAAATTTTGTAGGCACCTATAAAATATCATTCCCTACAACTTTCATGTTTTGAGCTAAGGCCAATTCGGTGTCTATCTATGACCTAAAATTTCGGACAGAATGAAGAACCAAGGAACCCTAATTTTCCAGATTTCTTCCAAAACAGAAATTACTTGCAATCTTCCACTTTTTCCACCTTCTAGAATCATTATATACCATTTCCAATCATCATATATAGCCACACAATCATGTTCATATTAAAATAGAAAATCCCCAAAAATTACAAAAGTTCATCAATTCAACCAAAATTCACAATATAATCCATAAAGTGGCACCTTATACCACCACTAAGCATCAATTAAGCATCATTAGAGGGAGGAGAGTGGTACTTCATGACTTACCTTTAAAACAAGAGAGAGAGAGCTATGGGTCACCTTAACCTTCCAAATAACTTCACCAATCACCTCAAAATCACTAAGTGGAGAGGTTTTATGGAGTGATTTGAAATTGTATCGGTTTAATTTGAAGATTGGAGCAAGATTATGAGGTAGGAAGTTGGAGGATTTTGTTCTTCTCTTGAGCAAGAGGTTCGGCCACAAGCTTGTAAGAAATGGAAGATATTTGGTCAATTTTTGGTTTTATTTAGTAATTGGTAAAAGGTTGAATAGTAAGTCAAAACAAGATTTAATCATATGGTGACACATGTCACCTTCATTAATTACTTGCCTAACTTTTTGTCTCTCTGACACCAACCACTTGGTAACCTCTAAATATCTCATAACACCCGGTAAAATAATTCCAGTATTCAAAACTGAATCTAGTTGGCCGAATTTTTCCGAACTTTTCGCACTAGTGGGTCCCACGTCCGGTATACGCTCTTAATTTCTCAAAATCCATTCGATACTAGAAAAATCATCTAAAAACTATATCTGCTCCTTAAAATTATATAAAAAAATTTTCAAATCACGAAAATGCAGAAAACAAGCCATGAAAAATTCTAAAACCTAGAAAATGAAAATTACGGGTTCTCACACTCTCTCCCCCTTAAAGAAATTTCGCCCTCGAAATTTTCTCACCAACAGAAATTTTTTTTTTTAAAATCTAGGGTACCTAACGGATTGTACCTTCTCCGCTCTCAGACGAGTCAAGGACCTGGTGCTGCTCTAAAGAATATACTCGAGCTGGTGCCTTCGATCCCGTCCCTTCTCCTTTTATCCGTCCAGGGTTGCTCTTGGCTAGTTGCTGAGAATTAGGCTTGGTTGGTGGCAGAGTCCCTCTCCGCTCGCGCAGGCGAGCTGGACAGTTAGCAATCCGATGTTCGGCGCTTCCACAGCGCAAACATTTTCCTTCTTTCTTCCAGCAATTTGCTTCAGTATGATTTGGCCCTCCAAAATATCCACAGGGACCATGAGTAGCAGAAACTGATTCCCCCTGTGGAACACCACCTGTCACCCCCGGTAGCCGTACTTCCCCGTTTCCCTTTCGAACTTTAGGGGTTGTATTATTATCCGCTTGTTCCGAGCTGCTCCCAGGAAAGCCCCTTTTCTTGGTTTGGAAATTTCTCACTTGTAGCCTCACATCTTCTATCCGCTGAGTTTTCTCCACAGCATCACTAAAGGTACTAAGTTGAGCTACCGCTAAATCCTTTTGAATCTCAACATTTAGTCCCTGAATAAAACGCCTTATCCGTCTTTGTTCAGTGACGATCAGTTCAGGCGCAAACTTAGACAACCGAGTGAATTGACTCTCATACTCGGCTACGGTTTGAGTTCCCTGGCGAAACCGAATGAATTCATCTTCCTTCTTTTCTTGGATGAGAGGAGGGAAAAACTTGGCATTAAATTCCCTCATAAAGTTCGTCCATGTCCTCGGGGTTTGTTCTCTTTCCCATTTCATTCGAATAACATTCCACCAGGAACGAGCGGCTCCCTCTAGTTGAAAGACAGCAAAGGTTACCTGTCTCTCCTCGGTATAGTGTAAGGCAGTGAAAATATCGATCATCTTCTCCAGCCACTTCTCAGCTACGTCAGGATCAGGGCCTCCAAGAAATTTGGGTGGGGAGAACTTCTGAAATCCCTCAAGGGCTCTATCCTCGCCCTCTATGTGATTACCAGGATTCCTAGGGTTGTGGTTAGGGTTTTGACCTTGTTTGTGCACCACTTGGGCTAGCAAATCAGTCATTTGCTGCATGGCAGCAGCTATTTGGACATTGGGGTCAACCCTAGGTTCAGGGTTTGGTCCAGATGAGATTTCCCCAGTACCCCTTTCAGGCGTAGGTTGCCTATTTCCACGCCCACGGCCCCGTCCACTACGAGTGCCTTCCATTGGTCTAATAAATCTAGGGTCGAAACGGGAATATAATATTAAACATAGGTAGGCAAAAGCAAGTAGCAAAAGGTACGTACAGATCAAAAGTATACCTATATAACATAACTGTATCAAGCAAGCCACACAATAGCAGTCAATTAGATACAAATCCAAGAAAGTAGCAGGGTTATCCAAAAGTATTATAGACACACTAGGTCACAAGTACAACAATCATTAACGAAAATCTTTTCTCTCTAGGGCTCCGTCCTTAATCTACGAAAACAACACCGTTTATATCTTAATCAAGAGTGATCATGCTTAACAATACCCGAATAGACCACGCGAAGTTCCATAGAATTACATTTCTAGTTCGCCCAAGTCCTTTTTAACCTAGGCTCACATCTCTTCAGTATCCGGGCACAAGAATCCCATCTAAGATAATTCACAACTCGAGCCGGCCGGTCCCAAGAGTAAATCATCCATATTAGAGATTCCTACCTGGCATAACTAACTAAGGTCTCCAACAATAGATAATTGTTCCACACTTAACAAGTCAATCCCCACAGTCCGAGAACCCTCTCCCGGCACGAGCTCAATAAGAGCGCTGATACCACCTGTGACAGTTCTCAGGGTCACATCACGGGGTACCTATTAGCTTGCCACCCGCACGCGGGCATCCCCTACGGAGAGTTTCGCTTCGTGACTCTTCACGAACGAGAGGCTCGGGGCTTTTCCAGACGAAGGACTTAAAGTCCCAACTGTCGGCATATGGCTCTGATACCACCTGTGACGCCCCCGCTTCTCCCAAGGGCGAACCCTAGGGTATCGGCGGGACGCCTGCCCAGCTCTCGCCAGGACTAACGGAACAGATTAGAGCTATCTGTTTCATTCCGGAACTTACAAACGAGCATAAACAAATCAAAATAGTAAAATAACCCAAAATAAAATAAAATGAAATCCGTAGTCGGCCATGAATAGTAACCGACCCGTCAGAACCCAACCAAATACCAAGCAAACATTCACATCTTGAAACTTAGCATTTACAAGCCAAAGTGGCATACAAAGTATTCAAAAGTGGATACATGTCTAGTTTGCCAAATCAAAAGGAAACAGTCCCCAAAAGTACATTTAGGATTTTAATACATGAGCTATACAAAAGATATGTTCAACTAAGTCAATTTGGCAGCCATTTGTCAAATCCAGACCAAAAATGTTTATTTTCCTGTAAGGAAAACAAAAGGAACAGAAAGGGGTGAGCTTGCGCTCAATGAGGTACCAAACAGATAGCAATAAAATCATGGCATTTCACGTTTAGCAACTCAAGTACACATGCCAGATGTAAAGCAAAGGAACCAATGATTCAAATCAGAAGGATACGGGTGGCTCTCAGGAGCCAAATATCCAGCGCAGTACTTGATCCAAACCGGTTAACTCTCCGTCAACGTATATAGAACCAACGCGTCCGTAGACCCCTCTTTACACCGAATTCCGTCCACCAAACACCCCTTTACCGGGCCCGCTCACCGTAACCGAACAGAAATGGTAATACTCGAGTATACCGGAATCAAGGGTCTCAATACCCAGAGATCCCAAAACAGACTACCGTGGTTCGTTATCTAATCGTCCAGGCTCTTGCCAGCCCGACTCGAATTACTTAGCCACAGGATTTGAGCTCATAGGTCACAGAAAGGTCGTTGGTTACAAGTTTCCAAACGACGTCCGAACAGATACAGATACAGATATCAGATACAGATACAAATTCAGATTGACACCAAAATTGGCATATGAACAGACAAGAGAATGAGTGTGATAAAGTACACTCTCGTCTCAAACAAATTAAACAGATTGCAAAGCAGAAATCAAGTTAAACAACAATGGAGGGGAGTGGTACACTCACCGGCTCAACTTCAAAAGTTTTTACTTCAGATTGGCCTTAATCGCCAAGAAACCCTAAAATAACCAAAATAAACCAATTGAAGGTTTCACATCTATAATCGAGTAAAAAAAATGCACATGAGGCTCGACTACTAGTCGTATGCCTCACCAAATAATTACTAATGCAAGGGTACAAAACATGATTTTTGGGAACAAAAAGATAGCATAAAGACCTAGGTTCAACAACCCAAAAGCCCTTTTATTTCTACCAAAAGGCAAATCCAACTTAAAAGAACCAACGGCCTAGAAAATCGGGCAGCACTTCCCCTAAATTTCTTACTTTTCCAGCCATTAAGGCTTCATTATTTCCTCGAATCAGTCCCAACATCTCACACAAAATTCACCTCATTTCCAAAAGCCATTCACTAGGCTCAAAGTAAAAGTTAACTAGGAAATGACCGGAATAAAAGTAAGCCTTAAAACATACAAACAAGTACAATGAGACTCGATAACTAATCATAAATCAATGCCAAATATGACCCTAATAGGGTTCCATAAGCATATACAATCATTAGAGAAAACCAGAAAATTCAGAAATGCAATTAGCTTTGGCCCTGAAAAAACAGTTTTTGACTTCTTTTTACGGTAATGGCACCAAATGCCCTATGATTATCAGATGAAGGTATAAGATGTACCATTTCGAAGCTAAACGACAGGGCTACAACATCACAGAACGTCACTCAACCCAGTTTTGAGTGCAAACAGGTCAAAAATGCAAGATACTACATCAAAACGTAAAACAGATTCACCAAAACGCATTCTAGCGGAAATATCATAACTCAGGCTCTACAAGTCCAAATTCAGAAATTCCAAAACTGGTTGAAAGCTAAGAAACAGGGCTAAATTTCATCAGAAGGCCTCAAGAACTCATTCGGAAGCAATCCAGACCAAAACAACCAATTACTGAAGCAAATCCCAATTTCGGGTAAAACCAGAACAGCAATAGTAATTTTGACTTATCTCATTCTACACTACTCCGATTGACCTGAAATTGTGTAGGCACCTATAAAATATCATTCCCTACAACTTTCATGTTTTGAGATAAGGCCAATTCGGTGTCTATCTATGACCTAAAATTTCGGACAGAATGAAGAACCAAGGAACCCTAATTTTCCAGATTTCTTCCAAAACAGAAATTACTTGCAATCTTCCACTTTTTCCACCTTCTAGAATCATTATATACCATTTCCAATCATCATATATAGCCACACAATCATGTTCATATTAAAACAGAAAATCCCCAAAAATTACAAAAGTTCATCAATTCAACCAAAATTCACAATATAATCCATAAAGTGGCATCTTATACCACCACTAAGCATCAATTAAGCCTCATTAGAGGGAGGAGAGTGGTACTTCATGTCTTACCTTTAAAACAAGAGAGAGAGAGCTATGGGTCACCTTAACCTTCCAAATAACTTCACCAATCACCTCAAATCACTAAGTGGAGAGGTTTTATGGAGTGATTTGAAATTGTATCGGTTTAATTTGAAGATTGGAGCAAGATTATGAGGTAGGAAGTTGGAGGATTTTGTTCTTCTCTTGAGCAAGAGGTTCGGCCACAAGCTTGTAAGAAATGGAAGATATTTGGTCAATTTTTGGTTTTATTTAGTAATTGGTAAAAGGTTGAATAGTAAGTCAAAACAAGATTTAATCATATGGTGACACATGTCACCTTCATTAATTACTTGCCTAACTTTTTGTCTCTCTGACACCAACCACTTGGTAACCTCTAAATATCTCATAACACCCGGTAAAATAATTCCAGTATTTAAAACTTAATCTAGTTGGCCGAATTTTTCCGAACTTTTCGCACTAGTGGGTCCCACGTCCGGTATACGCTCTTAATTTCTCAAAATCCATTTGATACTAGAAAAATCATCTAAAAACTATATCTGATCCTTAAAATTATATAAAAAAATTTTCAAATCACGAAAATGCAGAAAACAAGCCATGAAAAATTTTAAAACCTAGAAAATGAAAATTACAGGTTCTCACACGTAGACTTTCCACTACTTAGATCTCTCTTACAATCATTAGTATTAATCACTCCTTTTGGCACTCAACTGATTTGTTGTGGACCTAGCAGGTTGTTGAGAATTTTCTCCTCCCTTAGAAACTCTAGGGCAATTCGAAAATTTATACTCGGTACTACTGCACCTCAAACATTTTCCTTGCTTTCTCCAGGACTCGACCTCAGTGTGGTTAATCTTACCACAGTATCCACAAGTGACGTGAGGAGTCACGGCTTGACCAATTTGAGAATTCCCCTTTTATTGACCTCGCTTACCCTGATTTCCTTTTGGCGAACTTCCCTTGACAGAGTTTCTCCGAGTTTTTCAGGCATCTTTACTCCTCCAGCCCTTTTTTCCATTTTAAGGAGTTCGGTAAATCTCTCGGACTATTCAGGGGTATCGCTTGGTTTACCCCTCTTTCTAGCTTTAAAAGCCTTAGATTGAAACTTAACACTCTCTACCCTCTATGCCTTATCCAAGGCATCCGTAAAAGTGGTAATCTGGGCAGCTGTTAGGGATTATTGGATTTCTACATTTAACCTCTGAATAAACCTCCTTATTCTTTTTCGTTCCGTGATCACAAGCTCAGGGGCAAATTTGAAAAGTTTAGTGAATCGCTCCTCATACTTGGCCACACTTAGTAACCTTTGTTTCAATTTAATAAAGTCATCCTCCCTCCTCTCCCGTATTATAGGCGGAAGAAATTTGACATTTAACTCCCTCTCAAAATTGGCCCAAGTTCAAGGGGTTTGTTCTCTTTTCCACTTCGCCCTTACAACATTCCACCAAGAGCAGCTCCCTCAAACTGAAAAATAACAAAATTCACTTGCCTTTCCTCGGCACAATCTAAAGGAGCAAAAATCTCTACCATCCTTTCAAACCAATTTTCTGCTACCTCGGGATCAGGCCCTCCATGAAACCCAGGTGGAGTGAATTTCAAGAATCGCTCTAGAGCTCTATCTTCACCCCTCTCTCGGATGCTAGGTTGGTTGACTGATTCAGGTCCTTGGCGCTCAGCTAAGCGTTTGAGAACATCGGTCATGCGGTTAATGGCCATAGTCACTTGGTCACCCTCTTCGTTTCTAGGATTTCACTTTGGTCTAGTCACGAATCCCTCACCTCTCTCGGCACGTCCATGCCCACGCCCCCGACCACGTCCCCGCCGATCCATTTAGCAAGATTCTAAGCGCATGATAAAAGAGGAAAATATCAGTACATGAATTGAAAAACATGTACACATTGCAAGAACACTTTAATTCAAAGTATAGATATTTACATAAACTAGAAGTCATGTCACATGTTAAGGCGCATACAACGAGTTAATAGTATCAAATACAGGACAAAGGCGACTAAGTGCTACAAAATATAAGAGTACATGCAGGCAAAATACAAAAGACCTCACGACGTGCACCACCCCTACTATCCTAAGCAGGATCAAAAGAAGGAAAACCATAAGCCTAATTAGGGACAGAACTAGAAGAATCCATGATACCAAACCACGTCATTCGAATGATTAAAAATTCCAAGTTCCATCCAAAAACCTAAACTACTTTCTAAATTCTTAGCCTAAAACTTCCAATGAATACAAGTTTTCTCACTAAATTTAAGTTGAAAGTTCCTATACAAGCTAAGGTAATAAGTCAAATCAAAAGGAGTGCAAAAGATGTCTCATTTTCAAGCTCGAAGGGTGGATTCTCAAGACATTAAATCATAAATGTATAAGAATTTAACTCCAAAAAAAAAAGAAAAACACTAACATTCAACATCACTCTAATTAAATACAAACACTTCAATATTACTCGATAAAACATCAAGCTCCAAGGTCACATTGCACTTAATGCACAATCAAATCCCACAGTCCGACATCCTAAACTTTTAAACCTAAGATACACTACAAAAATTTGAAACCTAAACTCTGATACCAACTGTGACGATCCCACCTCCCCCTAAGGCGAATCAAAGGGTTCGGCGGACCGCCTGCCTAACTCTCGCCGGGACTCACTACAATCTTTAAAAAAAGGGAAAAAAAGATAGATTCCAATGACTACATCTAAATATGCCAAAATAATAACATGACTATAATATTTTATTGCACAAATACGTCCAAGGACACAAATTTCAAGTCGACTACATCGAATTTCAAATCTAAAAATTTTCCAAAGGTCAGTTACAAAATACCAAATTATATGAAAGACTATCCTTCACTAGTATCTTCCAATCACTTCCTTCACGTCACTCTCCTGTTAAGGAATAACAAATGGAATGGGATGAGCTAACGCTCAGTGAGACCAAGAAAAGCAGTCAAACAAATAAGTATACTAGCATTAAAGTTTATACAAGAAGATAGCCATGATGCTCAGATAACTTACAAAGGAAAACAAAATACGCACGGAGTGGCGATACTACTCGAATATGCCATGCAAGACCTTAAAAGATCAAGCTATAATGTTCCCCATGGTTCACCAAGTCTCAACTAAGCCCTTGCCGGCTCGAGTTACACGGTTGACCAATGCGTTGGGGTGCCCCCCAGAAGTATAAGTAGCCGATGAGACATCGCCCAATCGACTTAGAATTATTTATATTTTTGAGTCGACATGAGAGATACCTCCCACCCGAATTGGTGTCGTACATGCTATCACTTAGAGAACTGGCTCGATGAGACATCGCTCCAATCGACTTAAAATTGTTTATGATTCTCAGTTGGCATGAGAGGTACCTCCCACCCAAATTGGTGTGGTACATGCTATCACTTGGAGAACCAATTATAGCACTGAAACGGTATGAGAGGTATCTCCCCACCCAAATTGTGGTACATGCATCCGCTCAGAGAACCAATTATAGCACTGAGACGGTGTGAGAGCTCCCACACGAATTGGTGTGGTACATGCATCCGCCCAGAGCTCATGAGTAAAACATATTCACGTACAATTACCAATCATATGTATTCATTTAATAAGTATCATGTGATTAAAAGAAAAATAGGCCGAGGGCGATAAAGTACATCTTCGCCTCGGCAAGTTTACGTATCATGTATAACATTTGTACAATTAACATTTCAATCACATAAGCATTTAATATGCACTTGACACTCACCACTAGCCAAGGGCAAAATAAGAGTGAAGCGAGAAGTCAAACGAGCTCTTTGAAGTCCTCATGACCACTTGAGACATATACAATCATAGTTACCTAGGTGCTCGACCAAGGTTAAAAGAAAGACATTTTCTCACTACTCGTTCTCAAGGTCACAAGTTCGAGCTAAATTAAAGAAGTTTTTCTAGCTAAATAGTTAAAATAATGCTCAAGAGAGCTCGAAGGTGGTTTTTGATTCCAGTCATGGTAAGTAATCTCATATCTAAGAGAAAGTACCATTTTCACTTTCACCACAAAAAATCGAGGAAATGATAAATGGTTTTCATTTCCCAAAACTTTAAGTCTCATGTCCAAACTTTAAAAAAAACAAAGAGCATGCGCATTATCCAAACTAATGGAGTTAAAACTCATTTAAAACTCCACTAATTTTTATAGAGAAATATCAAAGTTATGGTTCCAAGGTTTAAATATGAAACTAGTGAAATTCACCACGAATTACTCTAGTCAAAACGCTTCCTTTTTGGAGTTTAAACTCATGGGAATCGAGGCATAAAACTAGGGTTTGAAGTTCATTTCTCAAGTATAAAATAACGTGTCATTAATCAAGAAAGTGGAACAACCAAGAAAATGCGTTAAGAGAGGTTTAACCTTCGAAAACTGAGATTCGAAATGAAAGTTTAAAGTTCCAAAGGAAATGTGTATTCAACCATGAAATTACACCTAAAACAGTCCAACAATCGCAAAGAAAGGTGAAAAGTTCTTTAAAAGTGTATTTGTTTGAAAATCTGAAATTCCCAGCTCAAAGTGACACTTCTTGGAAAAATCGTGTCTCGAGTTCCATAAGTATAAAAATTGAAAACTTTATACTATTGGAAACTAGACTCAAAGTACTAAAACTTTCTAGAAGACACTTTTCTTAGATTCCAATTCGAAATCATTCAAATTTTAATTCAAAATCATTGTTCTAGACAAGACAGAGCGAAACAGGCTTGTAAATTCAGTAAAGTTTGGAAATTCAGCAAAATTCGTAGAAATGGAATCAGCCTTTCAAAATAATTACACAATAAGAGTTCCAAAAAAGTTTCAAACAAAACAAACAGAAATAAATTCGGAGGCTTGAGCATCCACATATAACAGTTCAAAGTTGGCTAAATCTTGCAAACTGATCAGTGAATTTCCAAATTTGAAAAGCAATGTTTGGGGCATTATTTGGATATCGAAATGGTATTGAAATTACACCACATTTGGTACACATAAACTCTCATATGTGCACTACCTCTCTATCAAAATACAGGCAAAAACTCAAGTGGGAAGGCAGTTAACAAAATGACTAAATTTTGTGAAATTTTCAAAGTAAATCTACCAACCCACTCTTTCTTTCTTTCCAAAGGTTTTTGTCCAATGAAATCAATCCCAATTCACTCCATTTTTGAAACCAAGGTTCCAAAACTTTTTAATAAGCATTTGATAGTTAAATGACACTAAAATTTTTGAAATCTAACCTCCCAAAATAGGTTTAACCTTCGGCCAACAAGGAAGGAAAAATTTCTAGTTTTCCAGCTTTGTCGCATTGTTTAAATCAGGTCATATCTAACTCCATACAAACTCAAATTGAGAATGGTTTGTGGCATTGGAAACTAGGTTCAAAATTTTACAATTTATCAGAAGACATCATTTTGAAAATCTTTCCACAAGTGGGACAAAATCAAGCCACAAGATGCAGCTTCTAGTTTCATTCGTATAAACAGCCAAAACAGAACAAACAAATTTGCCGACTCGCTGCGGTTCACTCAAAATGAACCAGTAGGAGATTTTTATACCATTGGAAAGTTACGAATGTCTAGTTTTGAATGCCATAAATGGCACTCAATTTTGACATTTGTACAGAGAGTTGCGTTCAAACAAAAAACACTGTCCGAGAACCCCTGCTATACGTTTTTTCTAGATTTGAATCTTGCCAAAGCTTAAGTTTTGTGCAACCAAATGAAACAATTTTTGAAAGACACTTTGTACACACAATATACAACATATATCCATCAATTTCACAGTCAACCAAGCATCAAAATTTTGAAATAAAAACTGAACAACATGGATAGAATTTTGGGCCAACATGCATGCATCTTCCTCTAGCTTTCTTTTTCAACTTTTCAACTCAAACTACACCATATCTCATCAAAGCAAGTAACAAACAAGCAATTAAACACACAATAATCCTCAAGGCCTCTACCTACAAAGCCACCTCAAGTCCACTAGCTAATGCCAAGGTTCTTGTGAACCCATCAACAACCCAACAACTAAACTAACTTAGACTAGTTTACTACTAACCTTTGAAAGGAAAAGTTGAAGGGTTCTTCGGGTGGTTACCTTGCTGCCAAAAGAAGAGTAAACACTCGATTTTTGAGCTCTTAAATCACCAAGTTCCTTCCTTGATTAAATCCTCCTCCAAGCTTGCAAGAAGACCCAAGACAATAAGCAATTTTTGGGGAGCTATGTGGAGCAAAAATGGAAGACTAGAAGCTGAAAATTTTGAAGGGAAAGGGGGGGAGGGGAGAATCGGCCAAGCCTAAGAAAGAAGAAGGAGTTTTGTGTGGTTAGGTGGTGACTTGATGTTGTGTAAGAAGATGGGACATAAAGTGCTCTTGTGCCCCAAAAGTCAACGATCGGTTAGTGTGCAATGAGTGCTCCTAATTGAGGTTAACTTAACTCATTCACTCCAATCTCTCAATTAACTTTTCTTAGTCTACTATTGATCACCCTCAATACTTCAAGATTATTGCACTCTTGGACCGAATTTACCTCAAAAAACATGCATTCACTATTTCTCGCTAAACGAACTGTAGAAAAATTAAATTCGCTAACGAAACGTTTTAAGAATATAAATGAGACATTTTTGCGTAGAAATGGATTTGAAATGAATGAAATAAATTATTCAAAATAGACGAGTGAATAAATAACTAAATAAGCCAGTACAATGAAATAAAAGAAAGAAAATAAAAATTCGGATCCTCACATCCTTCCTCTCTTAAAAGAATTTCATTCTCGAAATTCATACCTTGACTTAGGAACAAATTCTAGATATTTCTTCTGGGTCTCCTCTTCTACTTCTTAAGTCGTTTTTCCCTATTTCATGATTTCTCCATGAGACCTTCAGTAGGAGATTTGCTTGCGTCTTAACTCCTTCACTTTTCGATCAGAAATCTTTACCGGCCTTTCTTTTTATAACAATTCTCATCAAGTCCTACTTCTCCCATTCAAAACTCATACTTATGGATCTTAACAAAAGTTGGTGCTCTCTCGAGATTTTCAAAACTATCCTTAGGTGGCGTTCTTGATCTTATCACAGGTCTAAAGGTGAGGAATAACAAATTAAATATACATATATAAGCCGTAAAATCAATTAAAATAAAGTAGATTTTCCATATATTATAAAAGATCGTAATAGTTACATCGAGTTAGGTTAATTTCATCAAATCATTCCAAAAGAAAGGGGAAACAACAAAATCATAGCGGAACATGCTAAGTCTCAATATACTGTCGCGCCCCATTTTTTGATAAATAAATAAATAGTTTAAAAAATGTATTTTTTGATTCAATTTGTGATTGAAAAATGAATTGAAAAAGAAAAATAGGTCTAAATGGGGGTTTGAGAATGCGACGATTTGACCCAAAATTATAGTTTAAAAAGGGTTTTGAAATAGAAAATCGGAGTCGCCACTTGGTAATGAGTTAAGGTGTACCAAGTCACCTAAAAATGAATTTTTAAAGAAAAAGTAGTAAGAAACCCCTTTTAAACGACTCCTAGTCCACGTAAACCAACGAAAAAGGTTCGGGAGTCACATTTGACGAAGGGGAAGGCAAGGATAAAATCCAAGGCACCCCTTCGACCTAGCCAAGGCTAGTTGCGTGATTTAATCAAAGATTTTCTTGTTTTAACCAAAGAATTTATTACATTTGGATGTACTACATGAATGCAAAAACCTAGACCTAGGGGGACATGGGGGAAATTTCTCTTCAAAGGTTGAATGGTGCCAATCACATTAATTGTGAAGCCCAACAATGACCCTTTGGAGAGATCACACATAATCCTAAATGACGCAAAAAATGAGTGGAATGCATGCCATGTGAAAATGTGAGTTTGTGTGAAGTGAAAAAAAAGTGATAAAAACAATAGGGCGTAAGTGGAAGTGTGCAAATGGTATTTACAAGGTAAGGTGAGTAAAAATGATAATGTGAAAATAGCATAAAGTGCATGTGCGCGAGTGATATTGTATAAAGTGTGAGTAGTTGAGTGAAAACGTGCAAAATCAAAGTAGTGTGAAGTGAGAATGTGGAAAAAGGGTTAGAATATAAAGTAGAAGTGTATGTGATAGCGAATGAGTAAAATGCATGAATTCTATAAGAATGCATCAAGACGGGAACGGGGGAGTCCTAACTTTGTGACTTTAATTTTCCCTTTGATTGGAAGGGAGAATTAGCGTGCTAAGGCTATTTTGTAGCCACACTTGCTCGTTTCCCTTATCGAAAGGGGACTCTTCAAGCAAATGTACCCTATCACTAGCATGAGATGCAAAAACCTAAAATGAAGGGGAAAGGATCGGAGGAACATGCCAAATGCTAAAAACTAAGAAAAAATGCATGAAATGAAGTGAAACATGCAAGTATGGACTCACGAGAGAAATCCCTAAGGGTCTAGCGTTGGACTAGCCCATTCTATGAATTCCTACTAGCGTTGGACTAGTGGAAACGTACATTCATCCATCACATTCATTCATGGCTATGGAAAGCGAGTAGACATGCCAAATACTCGTAAACACGTAGCACATAACACTTAGCATGCTCGACTAGATGCAAAAGCCTAATAAAGCAAGTAACACATATCAACAAAAGCAAAGCAATCAAGCTAAAGGACCTATTACATTTGCTAGTTAGGCACATGTCTTCAATAGGTCTTCATCAAATGCTCCTCCAAACCCTATCTATTACAAGCCAAGAGGTGTACACATACCCCATAAAGAATAACTTAAATAAAAAGCAAAAGTACATGACATAAATAAAAGGAATTAAGGAAAGGCTAGGAAAGCAAAGTAGACATGCAATTCACTTAACACGTTGGATCACGTAGGGGAGAGACAAAAAGATAAAAGAAGCTTATACCTCCCCTTTTCGTGGTGCTAATAAAGTGGACAAAACTTAATCTGGGCTAAAGTCACCAAATAACGGGATAATTTGGGCTAAATTCATCAAAACAAAGGATTAATGCACCAATTTAGTGGTAAAACACATATAAACCAATTTGATTCCACCAAAACATCGAATCCTTTTTCAATTGCAATCAAAAAACGACCAAACAATGCATAATGACCAAGGAAAAGTGGAACAACTTATCCAAATTCCCAAATATAGCAACTAAATAGGAACTCGAAACAACCCTTAAACGATCATTCAAGTCCAAATGAAATATTTTAGGAACTTTAAAAGTCCCAAGAGCAAGAAAAAGGCCAAAACCCATTTATCTCAGAAAATTCAAGAAAATAGGCGAACACAAGCTCATTTGAACACAAAGTTCTTAAACTCTTGCATTAAGTACCACCCAAACAAATGAAAGCAAATGAGCAATCGAGTTGCAAAGTTGAGGCTACCAAGGACTCAATTGTGAACACTAACCAAGCACTCAAACCTAATCAAAACACTTTTAGGAACTTCAAGGGTCCAAGGGCAAAGGAAAAGGCAAATAATGGTTCAAATGCAAATATCTTAGGACCTAATTGCAAGAACATGGAATGTAATTGGGCCACAGTGCAACAAAGGGAGACTTGGGGGGTCAAAATGCAATTTTCAAGAGCATTTACATGCATGCTACGTAGAAGAACAATTTCTGCAAAACTGAAGCTTTCTTTACTTCTGCAAAATCCTGCTGCAATCCTTTACAGCTTCAAACCATGCGTATTTCATTCAAAAAAAATGCACAAAATTCATTGTTTGCCAACCCAACTCATAGGAAACCCAAATCATCAATTTTAGGCCATAATCATCTATCATTAGTGATCCCAACAGAGTATCCAAGCAAGAAAACAAAGAAAGAAACCACAGAGATTCTCAATCTTTGCTCAAAACATCCAACCAGAACATTCAACAAAACATGCTAAAACTGGACCACAAAGCAACCAAAATATTAGACATCTGCACAAGAATTCTCAAGGCTACATTGTGACGCCCCACATCTCCCTAAGGCGGACCAAAGGGTATCCGCGGACGCCTGCCCAGCTCACGCCAGGACTCAAGCAATTCCATTCAATTTCAAACCGAACTAATCTCTTCGATGAGAACAATATGAATACAAAAATGCGGAAGCGTTCAAGCTTAAGAAGTCACTTAATGTATAACCAGTACATCGGTAAATCATGAAACGACTTAAATTCAAAGTACACATCAGGGCCCAAATCTTTCAAGTTTACAATTTCCAAAAGTACAACCCAAACCAGGGCCTAGTCAAAATATATATAACCGGAGTCTTAACAAAATTCAACGGATGGTTTCTCCATATATCTCCAAGAGTCGGTCCTGTTAAGGAAAACAAAACTATAGGGTGAGCTAACGCTCGTGAGGCCAAGAACACACATGCAAGCACGTAATCAAATAACAATCCCAACTTTAATAAATAAAAATCACGTCTTTTCAATAATCAATTATTCAAACAAGAAAAGTAATCAGAAACAATTCAAGGATATAGGAGCTCTCAGGAGCTAAGTTCCACTTGATCTGCCGTTGTCATTCGTATACCTTCCCGCATTGACCCTCCTGTCAACCGGGTCGGTATTTCCATTTCCGTAGATCACCACTTACTTTCCTCCGTCCACCGTACACCCCAAGGGCCCACAAGTCTATTATTAGGCGATACTCTACAAGTATGCCAAGCAAGACCTCTTATTAGGTCGAGCTTATGTGTATCTCATGGCTCGTCCGAATCCCAGACCAAGCCCATTGCTGGCTCGAGGCTAAGGACGACCTATGAGTTTGGGCGTCCCCCAATCATTTGAAAGTCGAGGAGATTCACTCCAACGACACAAGCATTCATGACATAACGTTGCATTTCATTCATTCATTCATTTGAAAGTAGAACAGGTACGATAAAGTACGCACCCGTCCCCATTTTCTTAAAATTCCAACAATTACACAAGCAAGCAAGTAACAAATTCCACACACTTGACACTCACCGAGCAATTCAAAAAGAATTATTTTCTGGGAGTTCAGGTGTCCGCGGTGAGATCCTCTTGAAGGTCTCCTTGCGCGCCTGGCAATATAATAGTGGATAATCACGCAATTAACCCACTTATCAAGAAAGATTGTACACTAGTACAATCTAAGAATTATTTTGCAAAAAGGAACCTCAATTACACGTAAATCGAGGTTCAACTTGCCTTTTATTAGGTATAATATTATTTGAGTTTTTATCATGAAAATCGTAAGCAAAACGTTTAAGAATATAAAAAGAATAAAGAGTTTTTTTGAAAAACTCTATTTTCTTGGAATTGGAAAATTTTCCAGTTTTATGATAAATCTTTGAAAAATCGTAACTTGCTCGGTATAAGTCGAAAATTGGAAAACTTTATACCGTTGGAAACCTCTTAGAGAGTACTATAAGTTCCTAGAAGACACTTTTCCATGAATCAAAGTGAAAAGTGGTCAAAAATGAGCTTGAAGATGCAGGGTCGGTTTTCATGGCAGAATGAAGTTGGTTTTTGGTCAACTTTGAAAATTCGGCACGATTCGTACGTTGCAAACCGGCCTCTGAAATTTTCAGCTCAATTAGTGTTGCAAGTGAAGTGTATGACAAAACAAGCGGATCAAGAATCGGAGTTTCGAGCACCGAGATACGGTAGCCCGAAGTTGAGCAAATTCAAGACTGGATGAGAATTTTCCAGATTTGAACCTCTAACTTTAGTAATTCAATTGGGTATCGAAACGAACTTGAATCGGCACCAAAATTGGTAGTATTTCAATAATATATGGAAAGTATCTCTCTATCGAATTTCGGGGAAAGATACCTTCGGCAAGGTAGTTAAAGAGCCAACCGAAGTTCAAGAAAATTCCTAAGGCATTCTGCCTTTGACTTGCATTTCCCAATTTTCCAAACGTTTAACCAAGAAAGTTATCCAACCATGGTTCATTTGTGAAATAAGGGTCTAAGATACACCCATAATACCTTTGGTAAGTGTTTAATATCAAAAACATCAACTAACAAGTTCATTCCAAGATTTGGTTCCAAACCAGTCCCAACATTAGGGTTTTCCAAAACAGAGCAGTTCACTTGATTCAGTCACAACTCAGTCATTATAGCTCGAAATCGAGCATGGCTTACGCCGTTGGAAAATACATTCATAGAGTTAAAATATCACAGAAGAAATCATTCCCAAATTCGGCACCCATCTGGTTCAAATTCGGGCATCAAGTTGCTGCCTGCACACTTCATTCCAGACGAACAGAGCAACAGGACAGCGAACTTAAAACATTTGGTTCGGCTTGGTCACAAGGAATCAGAACGTGCATCATATACCAAATTAAAGCTAGGAATGTCTAGTTTCAAACGCCACCGACGGCACATGTTTTCGACATCCGAGGACAGAGTTATAGCCAAAATACTACTGCTGGTCAGAGACATACGCGAGTCAGTTCCCAGGTTTGCTGGTTTCGAAAAAAAATTCATTTGCTCCATCAAACCTCAATATTTTTCAATGAAATTTTTCACACATCTAATACATCCTACAAACATCCAATTCAAGCAATTAAACCATTAAAAATGGGCCTGGAAATGGCCGAACATGGCAGGGCATTTTCGGAAATTCTAGCCTTTTACACCAATGAAGTTCCTACCAATTACCCACCACTAATGCATCATTAATATCACTAAACCAACAATATAATCACCAACCAACATCACATCAGCAACAACAACCCAAGTGTGGGAATTCCAAGAGCCCACAATCACATTTTTCACCATAAACAAGCTAACTAAGTGCATGTATGAGCTTAATCTTGCTATATAACCTCCAAAAGACAAGAATTCATGGGTTGATCATTACCTCTTCCTTGGGTGTGCAAGACCAGAAAATTTCGGCCCTCTTGAAGCTCCAAGAAACCGTGAAGATGCACCCTTTTGTTAGCTAAATGTAGTCTCCAAGTGGTTTGCTAAGAGATCTCCAAGTTTGGTGTGATTTGGAGGTGATTTTGGTGCATGGATTGAAGATGAAAAATGAAGACAATGGAGAGCTCTTCTCCTTCTTGTTGTTCGGCCAAGTGAGGTGAAGAGAGAGAGAGTGCTGATGCAATTGGCTTCCAAAGGAAGATTCTTTGTGTGGTGCAAAATGCACCTCAAAGTCAACTCGAAATAGTGTAATTTAGGGTGCGTTTGGACTCGATTTTTCTCGCGCGTTTGGTTCACTAGTGCACGGAACCTCCAAGGCATATATATTCATGTAAATATTATTCACTCTTAATTGTCCCGAAATAAGGGTCTAAAGTTCTTCAATTGAAGTCGCGCGTGTGAAAACGCGTACCGTCAAATTTTACCGCTATACGCAGAACTTTCGAAAAATTCCTATAACGATTGCACTACTAACTATCACTTGAGTATTTATTCATAAGATTACCTATTTTAGGACCATAGTACAAGTCTCCAATATTCCAAGCTTATTGTGCTACTACGCGGATAAAATCTCCAAGTACTATTCACTATTTTTACGAAACGCGCTCTAGGAAATTAATTTTCGAAACGAATCATTTTAAAAATATAACGAAGTTATATTACCATGTATTTAGGTCTAATAAGACTAGAAAATATTCCTTGGAAATAAAATCCAATTAAATAATTTATTAAGCCATAAATTAGGCATAAAATAATAGTTTTTGCGAGTCCTCACATCCTCTCCCCCTTAAGAAAATTTCGTCCTCGAAATTTACCTTGGTTGATGAACAAGTCTGGATACTTCTCTCTGATTGACTCTTCAACTTCCCATGTTGCTTCCTCTACTTCATGGTTCTTCCATAGAACTTTCACTAGTGGTATCTGCTTGTTCCTCAATTCCTTCACCTTTCGATCCAAAAGTTTTACCGGTCTCTCCTCATAGGTCAGGGTTTCATCAATCTCAATATTCTCCGGTTGTAAAACATGAGAGGGGTCTGGATGATACTTCTTAAGCATGGACACATGAAACACGTTATGAATACGAGATAAACTCGGTGGTAATTCCAGCTTATAGGCTACATTCCCAACTCGCTGAATAATCTTATAAGGCCCTACAAACCTTGGTTGTAGTTTCTTCCCTTTTCCGGACATCAAACTTGCTTTTAAAGGCGTAATCTTGAGAAATACTATATCTCCAACAGTGAACTCCAAATCCTTCCTCCGATTGTCGGCATAACTTTTTTGTCTACTCTGAGCGGTTTGAATTCTTTGCCGTACCAATTTCACCTTTCATTAGCCTCCTCAATCCAAGATACAGTAGTCGTGTCTAAGATTTTCCGTTCACCTACTTCATCCCAACAAATTGGGGATCTACACTTCCGACCATAAAGTGCCTCATACGGAGCCATTTGAATAGAAGAGTGGAAACTATTGTTATAGGCAAATTCCACTAAAGTCAAGAACTTACTCCAACTCTCTCCAAAGTCCAGTACACAAGTCCTCAACATGTCCTCAAGAGTTTGAATTGTTCTTTCAGATTGTCCATTAGTCTGGGGATGATAGGTGGTACTAAAGTTCAACTTAGTCCCCAACACTTCTTGCATCTTTTGCCAAAACCTCGAAACAAATCTTGGATCCCTATCTGACACAATACTCACAGGTATACCATGTAGTCTGATAATCTCATCCAAGTACAATTTGGCCAACTTCTCCAATGGATATTTCATATTAATCGGCAGAAAATGAGCCGATTTAGTCAATCTATCTACTATTACCCAAATAGCATCATGGCCTCTCTGTGTCCTTGGTAAGCCTGATACAAAATCCATGGTAATATTTTCCCATTTCCACTCAGGTATTTCTAGAGGTTGCAAAAGCCCAGATGGTTTCTGATGTTCGGCTTTAACCTGTTGACAAACCAAGCATGTCTGGACAAATTGGGCAATTTCCTTCTTCATATTTTTCCACCAATATAGACCTTTCAAGTCTTGGTACATTTTTTCTCTCCTGGATGTACTGTAAACTTTGATCGGTGTGCCTCTTCCAAAACTTCTTTTCTAAGTCCTTCATCCTTTGGCATAACCACCCGATTTCGAAATCTCAATATTCCATCTGATCCCAAAGTGAAATCGGTCTGGTCTCCCATCTTGACTTTCTCCACCAGCTTTTGCATTTCAGGGTCCTTTTCCTGAGATTCCTTAATACGTCCCAATAAAGTGGAGGTTATCACAATATTCCCCAAAATCACTTTCCTTGGTTCCAATCGAGGATTCCAATAGCTAACTTCCTCCAACAATTGAAATTCCTTAACCATCAATCCAGCCATTTGTACCTGACGGCTCAAAGCATCGGCCACTACATTGGCCTTTCCAGGGTGGTACTTAATAATGCAGTCATAATCTTCCAAAAATTCCATCCATCTACGTTGCCTCAAATTCAGGTCCTTCTGAGAAAATAAGTACTTAAGGCTTTTGTGATCTGTAAAAACCTCAAAGGTCACTCCGTATAAATAGTGTCTCCATTTCTTCAAAGCAAAGACCACAGCCGCTAACTCCAAATCATGGGTCGGATAGTTCCCTTCATGCGGCTTCAATTTTCTAGAGGCATAAGCTATCACTTTATCATTTTGCATCAAAACACATCCCAAACCTTCCTTAGATGCATCTGTGTAAACCACAAAACTATCATGTCCATTTGGTAGAGCCAGAACAGGCGCTCTAGTCAACCGCCTTTTCAACTCCTGAAAACTTCCTTCACACTTAGAACTCCAAATAAACTTTCCATTTTTCTTGGTCAACTCAGTCATAGGTCCAGCAATTTTCGAAAAATCCTGGATGAATCTCCGGTAATACCCTGCCAATCCTATAAAACTCCGAACTTCCGTTGGGTTTTCCGGTCGTTTCCATTTCGAAACAGCTTCCACTTTAGCTGGACCCACTTTAATTCCATCCTTAGAAATTATATGCCCTAGGAAAGTCACTTCCTTCAGCCAGAATTCACACTTGCTAAACTTAGCATATAACTGATGTTCCCTCAAGATTTGTAAACAATTCTCAAATGTTTCTCATGATCTTTCACATTCTTAGAATACACCAAATATCATCAATGAAGATCACCACGAATTGATCCAAGTAAGGCTTAAAAACCCTATGCATTAAATCCATGAAAGCGGCAGGTGCATTGGTTAACCCAAAAGCATTACTGCAACTCGAAGTGCCCATACCTCGAGTTAAAAGCAGTCTTAGGTATGTCCTTTTCCAAAATCCTCAATTGATAGTAACCTTGCCTTAGATCCAACTTTGAAAACCTACCGCCCCTTGCAATTGATCAAACAGTTCATCACTAACCAATTTGGTGCCGACTTCAAGTTCGTTTCGATACCCAATTGAATTACTAAAGTTAGAGTGTTCAAATCTGGAAATTAATTTCATCCCAGTTTGAATTTGCTTCAACTTCGGGCTACCGTATCTCGGTTGCTCGAAACTCCGATTCTTGATCGCGTTGTTTGTCATACACTTCACTTGCAACACTAATTGAAGCTTGAAAAATTTTCAGAGGCCGTTTGCAACGTAACGAAGTGCGAATTTTTCCAAGTTGACCAAAAACCAACTTCATTCTGCCATGAAAAACCCGACCCGTGCATTCTTCAAGCTTCCATGTTTTGACCACTTTTTCACTTTGATTCATGGAAAAGTGTCTATTCTAGGGAACTTATAGTACTCTCTAAGAGGTTTCCAACGTATAAATGTTTTTCCAATTTCGGACTGTATTACCGAGCAAGTTACGATTTTTCAAAATTTATTTCATAAAGACTGGGAAAATTTTTCCAAATTTCCAAGAAAATGAAGAGTTTTTCAAAAAAAACTCTTTATTCTTTTTTATTCTAAACGTTTTGCTTACGATTTTCATGATAAAAACTCAATAATATTATACCATAAAAAAGGCAAGGTTGAACCTCGATTTGTGTAATGAGGTTCCTTTTTGCAAAAAAATTCCCTTAGATTGTTAACTAGTGTACAATCTTTCTTTGATAAGTGGGTTAATTGCTGATATTCCACTATTATATTGCCAGGCGCGGCAAGGAGACCTTCAAGAGGATTCTCACCCGGACCACCTGGAACTCCCGAAAATTAAATTTCTTTTTTTGAATTGCTCGGTGAGTGTTCAAGTGTGTGGAATTTGTTTACTGTGCTGCTTGTGTAATTGTGTGGAAATTTTAAGAATAATGGGAC
Source organism: Coffea canephora (assembly GCA_036785865.1). NCBI lineage: Eukaryota > Viridiplantae > Streptophyta > Magnoliopsida > Gentianales > Rubiaceae > Coffea > Coffea canephora. The sequence goes on from CM071920.1 coordinate 27,198,328, forward strand.
GGTCGTACTTTATCGTACCTGTTTTACCAAATGAATGAATTGAATGAAATGGCAAGTTATGTCAGAATGCTTGTGTCGTTGGAGTGAATTCTCCTCGACTTTCATTTCAATATTGGGGGACGGCCCAAACTCATAGGTCGTCCTTAGCCTCGAGCCAGCAATGGGCTTGGTCTGGGATCGACGAGCCATGAGATACACATAAGCTCGAACCTAAGAAGAGGTCTGCTTGGCATACGTGTAGAGTATCGCCAATTAATAGACTTTGGGGCCCTATGGGGTCGTACGGTGGCGAGGAAAGTAAGTTGTGATCTACGGAATGGAAAAAATACCGACTCCGGTTGACAGTGGAGGGTCAATTGCGGAAGGTATACGAATGGACAACGGTCAGAATCAAGTGGAACTTAGCTCCTGAGAGCTCCTATATCCTTGAATGTTTTCTGATTACTTTGCTTGTTTGATAACTTGATTATTGAAAAGACGTGATTTTTATTCTATTAAAGTGGGATTGTTATTTGATACGTGCTTGCATGTGTGTTCTGGCCTCACGAGCGTTAGCTACCCTATAGTTTGTTTCTTAACAGGACCGACTCTTGGAGATATATGAAGAAACCATCCGTTGAATTTTGTTTAAGATCCGGTTTATATATTTTTGACTAGGCCCATGGTTTGGGTTGTAACTTTTTTGGAAATTGTAAAACTTGAAAGGATTTGGCCCTGTGTGTATATTTGAATTTAAGTCGTTGGTCGATGATTTACCGATTGTTACTGGTTATACATTAACGTGACTTTCTTAAGCTGACGCTTCCGCATTTTTTTGTACTTCATATGGTTCTCGATCGAAGAGATTAGTTGGGTTTGAAATTGAATTGGAATGCTTGAGTTCCTGGCGTTGAGCTGGGCAGGCGTTCCGACGGATACCCTTTGGGTCCGCCTTATGGAGATGTGGGGCGTCACAGGGTATTCAGAGGCACTAGGTTGAGTCTATTATGGGAGACATATTGGATACTCTACCTTTAAGACTCGAATATGGGTGACTAATCCTACCTAGTGATACTTTGAGGCGAGCTAGCAATCTAAGCTTTAGTCCTACCTTCAAGTGACGATTGAGATTGAACCAACGATTAAGATAGGCATGCATTGCAGGAGTTATTGGAATTAGGGTTAGTGGTTTAAGTTCTACCCGAAAGGTTATTATTATTTGTTATTATTTTGCAGGGATGGCTGATGGAAACGGAGCCCGGCAAGCTAATGGGAATGTGCCATGCGATGGTCATTACGTGGCCCCTTAGACTATCTACTACCGACCGTATTAGCAGGTGGTGTTATCGCTACTCACCGCATGATAGATTACCCTCGATGTTCGTTGTAGGTTGCTTTTGCCTACCCGGACTTGTGGTGCTTGGCGTTTGGACGACGAGCGTCGGTCAGTTGGTGGATTTGCCAACCCGTGATTTACAGGGCCGAGGTAGATAGCTTAGCAAGATGGTGCGCTCAAGGTGAGCGGATTGCTCGAGCGAGGAGAGGTGCTAGAGGGTGAGGTAGCCACGTCAGCATCGGTAACCAGGAGGCTTCGGGAACTAGAGGCTCGACTACTAGGTTACACGAGATGGTCCGTGCTCGGGCTTTCGAGTTGGCTGAGTTGATGCTTACTAGGTCTGGTCAGGACGTACTGCAGTGCTTCCTGATGATGAGGAGGAGGATCCGTGAGGAGGTCCCGCAGGACGGAGGTTCCTCTGATAGCCCTGCTATGGACCTCAGGATCTTGGTCGTTCGACCTCTTTTGACTTTTGACGGTTACAGTTAGCGACCTGGTTAGGTGACGCGGTGCCTGAGGCCATTGTATCCTTGTATGCTTGTGGTGGCTACTTGGCCTACTTTTAGTGCGCACTTGGTTCTTACTTTAGTCTCCTTCTGTGGACTCTACAAAGTACTACCTCTTGAGCCACCTGTCGGTGCCCAATATTTTTGAATTGCTCCCTAACTTGCTAATTGTACAAACATTGACGTGCTTATGCCCAATGTAAATTATTTGTTATTTTTCAATGCTTTCCTCTGGTTAGTCCTAATTTCTGATATTAATTCTTTGTTTTCGCTTAAATTAATTTATTTCTTGCACTAGGGCACGTCTGACTAATGGAAGGACTATAGAATGGTCGTAGTGCTGGGCGAGCGTCTAGACAGGCCGCAACCTTCAGGGAGATGACCAGGGATCGGAACGGAACCGACCCAATGGAAAGGGAAACGTGTGAGGGTAACCAAGTGCTACGCCATCGAATAGGTGGACTGATATCTTAGAACGTTCTAGCGGGAGAGACAGGTCCTGGACCATTAACACAGCCTGGGGGCCAAGGATAGAGGAGAGGATTAGAAGCCTTGGAAAGATTCCTAAAGTTTAACCGCCTAAGTTTATGGCGGAACCTGACCCCGAAGTAGCGGGAGAATTGGTTAGTAGAGGATGACCAACATATTCGCCGCTCTAGGACTATACGAGGTAGAGCGAGTGAACTTTGCTGCCTTTCATTTGAAGGAATAGCCCGTCTTGGTGGGAATTTAATTAAAAGAAATGGGAAAGAGCTCGAACCCTTGATTGGGAGAATTTTCCCCGGAGTTTTATGAAAAGTTTCTTCCGCCCTTTGATCCAAGAGAAAAGGGAGGACGAATTATAAGTTGAAACAGCGAATCCTTAACCGTTAGCAGAGTCAGTGAAGGGAAGTTTCCACCAAACTTCTAAATACGCTCCTGAGTTAGTAGCCGACTGAACGAAGGAGGATTTAGAAGGTTTCATACATTGGACTTATGTGGGAACTTCAGGCAGGGCCTGGCTTGCGGCCCAAATTCTACTTTAATGAGAGCTTTAGAGAAGCGCAAAGGTTAGAATGGCAAGATCTCAAAGTGGAGGGATTTCCACAATAGGAAAAAGAATTTCCCTAGTCAGCGGCTATCTGGGGCACCAGTTAAGTTCGTACACCCTTCAAAAAGGGAAGAGGAGAAGGAGGGAAGCGAGGACTGCTGGAGCTTCTAGGGGAGCTCTATCGAGGGAGTCGTTCGTGGGACGACTCAGGTTAGGGGGGGCACCAATCGTTTGGAATTCGACTGTGACCCCTCAATTACATGTGGGTATTGTTGGGTACACCAACCACTCTGAAAAGACTGCTGGAGGAAAGCTGGGAAAGATGCTTGCTGTGTGGAAGCACTGAGCATCAAATTGCCAAATTGTCCGAATATCGCCAAAGACAGGTGGGGGAAGCCTGCAGAGGCCTGAGAAATTCGACGTCTAAGCAGACGACAGTGCCGGAGGGTGACCGAAAGTACCGGCTAGGGTCTACGCATTGGACTATCCACAAGCTCCCAGATTCGCCGAACCGAAGTGGTCGATAGGTAAGATTCCAATCTTCTCACCGCCTAGCAGGGTTTTAATTGATCGGTTGCAACGCATCCTTTTGTAAACCCTGATTTCATGAGTGAATAGACTTGGAAGCCAATTAAGTTAACCGATGACTTGGAGGTTAAAACACCCACTGGGGACAAAGTTGTACTATTGCTAATATGGTGTATAAGAATATAGTGAAATTGCGTGAAGGAAAGAAAATTGCTGGCGATTTGACTAGGCTTAGCGAATTTAAAGGCTATGATGTGATCTAGGGGATTGGATTGGTTAGCCCGATATAATGCTCAGTTAAATTGTAGACGAAAATTGTAGAAATTGTGTATTCCAGGGAAGCAACCTTAGAAATTGGATGTTGAGGGGAAGTTAGCTCGTCTGCACTTATTTTCGGGAATCGGGCTAGAAGAGTTGTTATAATGTAAAGGAGCTCAAGGGTATTTGGCTTTTCTTGATTAATACCCCTAACGATAAGGTGAATTTGGAAGAACACCCGGTTAGTAATAAGAATTTTCTGATGTTTTTCCTGAAGAAATTGGAGTCCTCTACCTCCGGAACGGGAAAATGCTGTTCAAATGATTTAACTCCGGGAACAGCACCTATATTCAAGGACAACCATACAGGATGGCTTCCAGCTGAGTTGAAGGAGTTGAAGTTACAATTTAACAGGATTTGTTGGAACGAGGTTTTATACGAGGAGTTGATTCTCCGTGGGGACCCAGTTTTGTTTGTAAAGAGATAAAAGATGGGAGTTTGAAGGGTTATGTATAGATTATCGAGGTTTAAATGATGTTACGTCAAGAATAAATACCACTACCCCACATC